>PNEQ01130748.1:11169-39613 GCA_003012365.1 Medauroidea extradentata | reverse complement strand
GTGATTCAAGGGTTTTTCGAAATTTACTCTCTTAAGTTGTGAAAAGACCTTGAACTTGTTTTAGATAAATCCTCGATATCTATCGAACCCGTCGAGATATACAATTAATTTTTGCTTCAGGATGATGATTACAGAAATTACCGCAAAACGGTTTTCAGATTTTTCGAAATTCGATTTCTCAATACTGTGCAGGGGTGATATGTGTTTTTTTAGTGAATGATCGATTTTAATTCAACTGAATGGGCTAGCGATGTGATTTACACTTCAGTTGGATACTTATACAAATGTGTAAGATGTAAATTTAAAATATTTCGAAATTCGACACCCAAAAGGGTGAAAAAACACAAAATTTGTTTTCCATCAACCCACGATATCTATCTAACCAGTAGCGATATTGAGGTGGTGTTTGCGTCAGAGTGATGCTTACGTAAATATTTAAAAAAATATGTATTAATTTTTTTTATTTGTAAGAAACGTAATTATTAAGAATAAAACTTAGTTGGTCAATAATCAAGGCAGACGATCCGAAGCAGGAACGAGCAGCGAGAAACAACTTATACAGGAGTTTCACTACAGTAACCTATCGAGACGTAGTGTTGTACAACCTCTATGAGCCCAGGACACAGATATATATATATATATATATTTCTTTCAATAAATTTTATTTTCATGAATTATTTCGACGTTACGTGACGCAGTTGTTTGTCACTCAGGTCTAAATTCCGGGAGGTTCTGGGCTCGAATTCCGTTAAAAGCTGCGTGCAAACGTTCAATTCTGACACACAAAAACTACAAGGCAGATCGAATTAGTGCAATTTACATGTAGTCGTTAAAGGGGTAAAATTGCAGTTCGCTTTCCACTTAGGTTCCTCTACAATGTCAGCTGACATATCGTCGGTATACTGCCAAAAGTGATTACGTCATAAATGCTATTTCGTTTAAAAACAGTAATAAATTGTAGATATTAACAAAAATGTGGTATGTTACTATACTGTGACACAACAGTACGAAACGACGAATAGACTTTAAACTTGGGCAATTGTTCGTGAACAACATATACATATTCCTAGCGTTTTTATAATTTTATCTCATTTTGACATTGTCACTTTTGGTAGTAAACCGACGATATATCATCTCACTAATCTCAGGTTTGGGGCACCAAATACGTTTCCGCGAAACCTTTACTCTCTGAAACTTTGTAATGTCAATAAAGTTAAAGTGAATATTTTGACAATTATATAATTGAGGGCACCGTCACCAATGGTTGTGCACAGGGTAAACAGATGTTTCTCATTCTATTAACCACTTACCTTAGACGTCTGTAACTACCCTAGAACGTCAAATTGGCAGTTTTATAAATTAGGCCCAGACGAAGTCGTTGTTAGTGGCAGGGACAAACTTAAGACTGCTTTTCGCATGGACAGCTATAGCTACTTATCCTTCTGCATAATTAGTTCAACTAGCCGCTTGGACATTCTAACACTTGATGACTGAAGTACCAATCTTGTGTACAAAGAGGTTTTTCAATTAAAGTAAATATTATCAGTTACGAATAATACTCGCGAGCAAAGCCGCGGGGGACTGCTAGTTTCATATAAAAATTATTATTTAAAAATTCAGGTACTCAAAAAAGTGCAAAATTTTCATGATGGAAGAAAATTTTACGTTAAATAACAAAGGTACCATTCTGTAGCTTAATACATTTACTTTCGCTCTAAATTATGTTATTCCTATATTTTGAATAGTTTTTACATTGGGTAAGTAGAAAAATGGCCAAACCGTTAATTTGACATGTGCTTGTGTGAAAACTACGGAACCAAAATATATTTTTTTTGTATGAGATTACAATTAATGTAATGTGTAAGAGTTGGACAATGTTTGGTACAATGATGAAAACACGGATTTTTCGTAGTTTCGTCGAAAAAGGAATAAATGCAATTTGCGGCAAGCGTTTGAAACGCAGGCAGGAAGTACCTTAATGAGAAACCAGCACGATATTCACAGATAAGAATAAATTGCTAGTAACAAAGCATATCGAGCTTCTCCGATCATTAGAACGTCGTTTCGTTTAATTAGAAAACAAGGAAGTGGTAAGAATGTTTTTGGCGATTTCAACGAGGTCATTTTCACAAATTCGCAATTAATACACATACTCCACTTGCTTCCATTTAGCTGAGGGTTGTTGAACGATGAGTCCAGCGACCCAGTACAAGGGCGTCCAATCATCTACCTTCCTAAATAATTCCACTTTTACTTGACATTTCATTTCCTTCTCCCAGCTCTTATTGATTTTATAGATTTGTCGTCTGCAAGAACATATCGCAATGCCTCTAGCAATAAAACCTGCAGTCAGAGTCTCCACTCACCTGTCATATGTTTAATAATCTTCCTGTGGATTGCAGACACCGGATTGGCACGCGATTTTAAACTCATATTATTTGTATTTTCGTTTCCAAACCACGACAGTTCGTCAAATGTGGAAATCTAAAAATAAATTGCTTTACTCTCAACAACGCACCTACAAACCGGACATTGACTATGGCAATACGTAGAGGTACGTCAATTTCGCGGATTCATCTGACAGCAGCCTAGACTTGTCAGTCCTATACACCCACTGGCCACAATCGATTATCTATTGGCTTATAACCGTACAAGCAGGTAGCAAGCGATAGTAATTCGCATTATTTCCTTATTTACTACTGGCTTGCAGTAGTCAAACTCGTATCGTAACAGCCGCCAGCAAGTCACAGATATGACAATGAAGTACTGTATACATAATTGGCGTTCAACCTGACCTGGAATGTATCTGCGAAATTTACGTACCTCTAGCAATAAGATATCTCTGTAATATTGCGCAGTATTAGTTTGCGAATAACATTATTTATTTTCGGGGGTCTAACTCTCTTCACACAGAATTTTTCAACGGACAGTCTTCATCCTGGCAATGTTTTAATAACTGACATTCATTTTATTTAATTAATATTTAAGACATCTGATCAATGCAAGGAATATAGTTTTTAGTTACAAACATGAATCTATTAAATTAAAACCGTTCTGACTACGAAGTTACGGTTGCAAATTTGCCGAAGCATGCAGTGGGATATAAATTCCCCTCCACCCTGCCACCAAAATTTATTTCTGTAATCATCGGTGTTAGGAGAACAAAAAACTCACTCCTACGGCTTTTGGAACGCATTTCCTGAGCTCAAAACGGTACAGTCTTTTTTTGTTTAAATATATGTTATAAAAATCCAATTTTATTATTTGGTTCTATGCATTCTTTTCTGCACAAATACGACCAAATTTTAAAAACAAAACTGTTTAAATATAAATAAATGTATACCATTCTTAATTTTTTTTGCCATAGACTATTTGCGGCAAATCTGAGCACTAAGTAAGGCCTACTATATTTTTTTACCTTTCAAGAGAGTGCATAATTATGTATGCGTGTGTGTGGGTGTGGTTGTATATATATATATATATATATATATATATATATATATATATATATATATATATAGCATATGAATAATACACACAGTCACAGCGTGTTACGAAAAAATTAAGTATAACGAGCAAGACTTAAAAAAAATTGTTCACTTTTTACGGTAAATAACCTATAGCTATGCACACAGCAAACCGCTTTTCCACAAAAAGGTCCTGGTGTTTTCGTAATATTGCTGCGAAAATTAAATACTGGCAATACGTGGAGCGGAATTGATTTCCGTGGCCTCAAACAGGACGGCACTACGAGAAAGTACCCCCCACACGTCGACTTTTTGTACACGGTCGTAATCTTTGAACCCTGAACCCCACCCGGCCTCGCGCACCTACGTCTCCCTGGCCGAGTGCTATGACGGGTCCCTGGGGCGAGATCAAGTCGATACGTGAGTTGGAGGAAGCAGCTACGAAGCATGAGTGCTGCCCCCCCCCCATCCTCCAACACTTCCACTCCCTACCCTTCACTGGATTTACGACGCCTGCAAGGTTCCGGTAGCGTCGGCGTGCGTCGGGGCGGAGACGCGTCCGATCTGTGAAGGCGCGATAAAGGGGCGAGGGGAGGGGTGTCGGCAAAGTCGACGAGCTCACTTCTGCGCGAAATGTGTCGTAAAAAAACCCGGGGACACAATTCAGGTTGAAGGAGTTCCAAGTGTTTGGAAGCTGCTATCTGTACAGGCTGTACAGAAACAACCTCATAACTAGCACGCCACGCGAAAACTGGGTTATATCGCAGAAGTAGGAACAGGAGTTTTTGGTGAAAAGATTTTTGCCCCACTTTGTATCAGTGCCTTACGTGCACACCTGCATCTCAACTTCATGGATATTGACAAGAGTCTTTTGTGCAGAGTTGTTATTCATTTGACTGTGTCAATCAGTACACGGATAACTGTCACACATCACGTCTGTGATTTGCGGGTTTAACCTCCAGACGTTGGGTGTTACGGCATCCAATCACTGACCACAAAGCCGAGATTCAGGTGCACACATAAGGCACTGAAATAAAGTGCTGCAAAAATATTTTTTGCGAAATTTCCTATCTCTACAGAGAAGTAAAGGTCTGCGACACAATGTTGTCCAATAATAGTTTTCGAGCACAATGTGGCAACATGGCACGCAGAAAGTCCAGCCTAGCGCCACATGCCCAGATATGATTTATGTATGTTACGTAGAATAAGCGTACAGCTAAGGATTTGAATCTGTGCCTATAACATGATGGAACAGTAACCCCTATATTTGATTGTAAATCTATCTCTTCTACTTTCTCAATAGACAAGTTTCTTGTGTACTGTGGAATAAGACAATTCTGGAGAAGAACGCGTCACCTTGCATAAATGTAATTTTCTCCACAGCGGGACTATCGACAGTTTAATTGCCATGACACATGGGGCCGTGCTATGTTTACACAATACAACTTATCAACGAGTCGGCATGATTTTCAGTCGCCTGTATGCGAGCTGGATACAAGTATAGATGGCGGTATACCGCGAAAAATTACTGTGCCAGCATACCCTTGAAAACATTGTAGTTTCACGCAGTACGTATTATTGGGTGGTGTACGTCTGACACTCTGTAGATGCCTGCGGAACAATAACGTGCATGAAATATTACAATAGTGGGATTCTTATTGGTTCAGTCAAATAAGATAACAGCTCCACGTACAATGATTAGCCAACGAGCTTTTGGTAAGCTGAACGTACGTTGAAACCCAGTAGCTAAGTTTTTCCGCGATTAACCATCATCTCTAGATATGAGTAACGAATAAATATTACGTAACCACGGTGGGAGCAGCATCGTGCAAAGCTATTAAGTTCTACAAAGTTAATTCGCAAGCAATCTTCCAAAGACAAAAATAGTTTGAAAAATATATTCCTGAGTTCAAATTGTGTGTCATAAGTTAGTGTATACGCTGCTACATCGCCTACCTCAACTCACGTTTTCGTCGTGAAGAAAGTCACATAAACTAAAATCATAAAATTCACTGTTAAAAATAAATTCAGTTAAAAATATTCTTTGTTAAAACGTGTTTTTTATTTATTTTTAATTTAAAATTTAACTTGGTATCTACAAAAAGTATTTACAGGTATGGTGATTTACTGTAGATTGGTTTTAAAATATGTTATTTTAATTTTAACCGCACCGCAGTGAAAATTATGTGTACGTATGTGTGTATACAACATCTTATACCTACTTTTAGTACTTCTGAGCTAATTTCAATCTCCGTATGCTTAATTGATATTAATGTAACATAGGATAAACATCTAAGTAAGTCACAAAATCTAAATAAAGTACACTCAAACTTCGAACAGTGCAACGAATTAAGTAACACCACACCTCTACTAGCTGACTAAAATTAAGAACTATCCAATTTGCATACAGTGTCTGAAGTCACGCTTAAAAGGCAACGTTCCTGAATATATAACAGAATGTGGTTTAAAAAAAATTAACTAAACGTATTGTTTCAAGGAAAAAAAAATACTACCACGAATATAGTAGAAGGCCAGTTATTAAAACAGTGTAGGGGTCGGACCTCTCACCAAGGTGATACGGTTTCGATTCCCGATGGGGCGGGTCCCTGTATTTTCGCATTTGGGAATCGTGCCGGACGATACCGTTGGTCAGTTGGTTTTCTCGGGGATCTTCCACCCCTTCCCCCCGCCCATAAATCCAGCGCCGCTCCACATTCACCCCATGTCAGCCCTCACCAGTGTTGAAGACCTCGCTGTCTAAGAGCTGACCAAAATCTCTCACTCACTCCACTGCAGCGTCTCATTTAATGTCATCTCTAAGGGAACGACAGACACCTAAGAGCTACCAAGTACGTCTCTCGCACTGTCCTCGGGTTCACTTCCTGCTCGGTATTCTTATCATTAGTACTACGCGTAACATACAAGTGTTTTTGGGTTTTTTAACCGGATGTCACCTTGCTCCTTAACAAGCCGCGCAAGTTCGTAGAACTCGTCCATTTGCACCTTGTTTGCCGAGGTAGGGTGGGCGAGGAGGTCGCAGGTCGTTAGGCAGATAGCCAAGCACAAACCGTGAGGGAACACCCGCTCATTACGGGAACCAGTGTGACACCGTCTGTCACCAACACTTCTAGCATCATGTTCCACGAGATACAAGTATAGCACAAACAAGGCAGTTTCGGCTGCAACTCCAGAAGAACAAATGATTAGAAAACTTTTTCGAAATCAGACATGTCCGCCTTATCGAAATATACGTGGTGATAAAACCGAATATGACATGTGGCAGATTAATTATTGTATGTTATTTTAACTGTCAAATTACGCTTATGAAATGTTACATGTAAATGTTATACAGAATGTCCAGACGCAACCACTTAATAAACACACCGCTCGAATCCTGGGCTAAATTGGAGACGATAATGTCAAAATGTAGGATGACATTTAACGTGCACAATATGGCAACACTGCACGGCGAAGGTCCACTCTTGCGCTCCTCGTCCGGGTATTATATTATGTATGTTACGTCAAGTCAATGTGTAATCATGTTTGGACTTTTCAGGATTTTAACCTGCACCCATACTATGCAGGTCAGAACATTAGTAGTAAGGTAAGTAAGATATCTATGGAGCGCAAGAGGGGACCACCTACAGTGCTATGTTGCCACATTGGGCACGTCAAATGTCATCGTACAACATTTTGCCACTAATAAGTTCGTCTTTAACTTGACCCAGGAATCGTGTGGTGTGCTTATCGTGTGTTTGATTCTGGATACCCAGTATATCGTTCGAAATTGAAGGAACACAAATGGTCACGCATAGTTTTAATGAATGTCATGAACGTGTCAAGTTTCAAACTAAATAAATTTATCAGAGGCTATATATCGTGATTTTATGCCTCCTGCTACTTAGCAGCTATTGTGACCTAGTTATAAACACAGAATTACAATGGGTTGTACATGCATGGTTTAGAACGCAATCACACATTTTCGCCTGACTGTTTTTATTTTTTAATAAAATGAATATGAGTACACATTCTACAGAAAAGATGTTTAACTCACATTCGAATTTTTGTGGGATATCTGGTTTTGTAAAGTTTTCTCCTCAAACAACAGTATAATGAGAAACACCAGGTTCTCTCTCTCCCGCTCTCTCTCTTTCTCTCTCTCCCGCTCTCTCTCTTTCTCTCTCTCTCTTTCTCTCTCTCTTTCTCTCTCTCTCTCTCTCTCTCTCTCTATATATATATATATATGCATGCTTATATATTTGTCCAATGGCGTTTCAATAAAAATTACTCTCAACTAGACGGGAAAAAAATTATGGGAGCTACAATATATTTTGTGTGTATTTACCCTGAAAAATTTATTTTGATGTCGCCATAAAAACAATTTATTGGCACAACCAAAATATTGTGGCTACAATAAAATAATTTTGTTGTTAAAACAAAATAATTTTGCAGGGAAGACTTCCAACAAAAATTTTATTTTTGTGTGCCTGATCGTTCATTCAAGAGCTTGTGTGTCAAGACAGTTTCTCGCCCATAGGACCAATTAAATTTGGCATAGAACCGTCTTGGACCATAGAACGCAGTATTCAATAAATAAAAATATAATATACAGACCGTGAACAGAAAGATAGTTCCACATTACGTATCGAAAGAGTTAAATAATGTAACTCCGTATATTTCATTTTACTTTGGTCGTGCTTATACTTTTTGGATCGTTTGCCTAATAGTATACAAAATAGCTTTCTTCAGTGGTAATTGGTGTATTGTATCAAGTACAGATATCTTGTACCACGATTTAGGTATTTACTATGACGCAATCAATAGGCTGATATCTCGACTGGTTGGACAGGTCTGCTCCAAAACCAATTTTAATTATTTTCACTTACGTAAAGGTTGAATTCCTTAAAAAAATACACATTAAATTATAGTTATAATTTTTATAACTTGTCCCAATGTCCCACTGAAATGATAACTATGGCGGTAGCTCGTTGTATTCCAGGTATATTGACGATCCACTGAAAAATATCTCGTCTCTTTTCACCCTAGTTCACACACCCGGATAGGTGTTGAATCTCGAAAAATAAAGCGTTTATTTTAATTATTTATGTAAGTATAATACTAAAGTAAAAAAAAAAACACTCCGATACCTAAAATTTCTATATAATCTATATGTATCGAAAGTTACCTGGAAACAATATTTCACCCTTTTTTTACCTCATGGGATTGAAATAGAAACAAAATAATCCTTAGCTCCGCTTTCAGAATGTATGCGTAAGCAGCATCCTGAAGCAAAGCGAACTTCCATTCGATTTGTATGACAGATACTGGAGCGTAACCACAAACACATTTCACTTCTTTTTACCCTCAAAAGAATATAATTTCGAAACATATTTAAGTTATATATTAGACATTTATAAAAGTGTCGAACTTAAATAAATATCACGACGATAACTGTTTCCTTTCGAGCTATACATGCTTTTAATAATAATAAAAAAAAAACACTTTTCTCCCCTTTTCAAAAACTTATTTAATTTATTTTTGGGTGTATCAAAGACTTCTTTAGATATAGAGTTAATCGAAAACACCTTCCTCGGTTTTTCACTTCCTTAAGGATCTAATTTTGAAACATTCTGAACTTGTCTAATATGCATTTTTATGACTGTACATTGAAGTGAGAGTTACCATCAGGGGTCGAATTTTTTTAAAAATACCTTGTTAGTTACTTGTTTATACACTGCGGGGAACAAACCCTCAAAATTTCTCGTTAAATCCGTCGTTTTGGGCTGTGGCGTGATGTCAGTCAGTGAACAATTTTTATGTATAGAGATATTGCTGATATAGACTATTCACGATAAAGTGAGCACTGCACTAATTTTTCTTTCCGCCATTTTGTAATCATATTTAATGTTTTTTACCTGAATCCTTCCCTGTAAAAAAAAAACAGTGTAAACGTTTCATCAATCTCGAAACTTAACATATTTGGCCCAAATAAAATACAGTTTTTGGATATTAAAAGTGTTGGGGAATGCAGACTATAATTTCCACGCAATTTTTTTAAGGTGCCGAACCACCCGCCTACTCCTTTCCACCACCAACATTTTGAGTTTCGCTACGTCTATGTTTCTTATTGTTATGAGGAGGGTTGTAGAAAGTGTCAACAGTTTATAAACAAGCGTGTGATAAAAAAAAAGCAAGTCTAACTGATCTGGAATTACACAGGCACGACAGAAACGACACGACCGTTGCGACACTAAAAACAAAATATGTCCGCCAATCAGCAGTTCTCAGATAACGTCTTTGATCAACACTCATGTTTATGTAACGTCAGCCAGACAGAAATATCGGATGGACGCGAATTTAGAAAAGAACTAGATTTCATTAGAGTCGGAATTTAATTTTGCGCCCAAACGTTGATCAAACTGGCGAGTTGGTAGTAAATTGCGCTTACTTATTTTAAAAGAGAGATTTTTGTTGGTTGATATAAGCAAATAGTAATAACCTTTTAAAACATATGCGTAAATGTGCGTTTGGCCTTTGTTTCCACAGTTCGTATTGCCATTGTGTATTTATAATATAAGGTATTACAAATAAACGAAAAAATTCAGTGGCTGTTGTGCTAGAGGTTAGTATGTATTGGCAATAAACTATTTACATGTAATATTTTCTTTTTTTTTTTTTTAATTTGTCGCGCTGTAACCAAACAAATGTTCGTAAAAACGAGAATTTTTCGTGTCGCATCACGTCCGTCGTGTCGTTTCTGTCGTGTCCAGGGACGGATCTAGGCTTTCATTCGCCCGGGGCATATTGTGATTAGCTCCCACCCCCACCCCCCTCCTTGAGCAGGCTCCTTTTTCCATCAGTGCACTCAACCCAACAGTAATAAACGTATCTTGCATACGTTGTTTTGCGCTCGTGTAAATAACAGTGCAAAATTTTAGTAGAAGTACATAAAACCTGTTCTTATTAGCTACTATTAGCAGTGCTTTAAATATGTATTCTAATTATAAATACTGTAGCATTTTACGGTGTTCAAGGTCAATAAAAATGCAAAAATAGTAAAAGTCAAAATAATCATATCATTCTCAAGTAAAAATTTCGGGCACCACCAAGCGCCCTTTCTAAACCGGCGCCCGGGGCAGTCTGCCCCCTTCTCCCCCCCCTCCCTCTTTAGATCCACCACAAGTCGTACCTATGTAATTCTGGCATAAAAGTGCAAAGGAAAGTTGGCAAAGTAGAACCGCTGCAAGAGTTGTTAATTCTTGGAAATTCTTGCGAGGAGCAGGAATCGTGTCATACGAGGATCGAACCCTGGTCACAAGTGGGATGTGAAGTGTTCAACAGAACCCGCAGACAACCAACGTAATTCAATGATTACAGCCTTGTTTTTATCTTGTAAAATTGTCCCAAGGCTTCATCTGGCCCGTTAGCTCAGCTGGTTAGAGCGTCGTGCTAATAACGCGAAGGTCGTGGGTTCGATCCCCCCACGGGCCAAGGGACCTTTTTTTTTCTTCGGAGAATATTAATATTCTCGACATTTTATTCACATAAATATCAATATTTCTTTCATACGCCGCCTTGCAGAGTGGTAAAAGTGACACAAGCATGCACACTAATCCTCATCGAAGTCTTTGTTGGCGATATGAAAAGTCAATTTCACCAATTAAAAAGAGCAAAACCGTTCCTGCAGGAGGCACATTAAATTTCTTATTTTTTTCTGAAAACTTATTTTAATAGTAAAAATTATTTAGTTTTGATTGTAGGTAAATAACCCAGACTAACTAATTTTGATTTTTGTTTTCCACTGTTAAAGAAAGCAAAATTGTCTTATATTCAAAGTAATATTAACATTTGATCAGAAATTGGTACAATTTTTTTTTTACTTCCGAAAAGTGGTAAGTCGTTTCTCTACCTGGAGCTTGAACAGCGTTGCGAAATTATGAAACGTGCGCCAAAAAAAATTTACGGAAATAAAAACGCATTCCGAACAGTGGCGGGATTGTACAAAAAAAGTATTCTATAAATACTACGCTTGCCCTACCTAACATCGTTAGAAGCATATTTTTCTTATTGCTTTATCTCAAAATTGTAGAGAACTTTATGAAAACCAAACTACGATGAAGGCACGCGTTGAACTTTGTTACAGAGACTTGTCCAACTGAATTAAAGGTTTCATCTTGAAATCACTTAGAAAATCCTATACGACATAAATCTTCACACAGGTTCAGTGACGTACACGTAGAGGTAATGAGGCAATTGAAGCGTATGCCAGTGTCGCCCTTATTGTTCCCTCGTCTCCGGTCTTCACGAACGGGGAAAAGTGCTGGGTGTGGTACATAATTCAACGCTAAAAGCTTTAATCTATAACTGTAAGTTTATTGAAGCCAATTTGCGAAAACTAAACAATAGTAATTCTAGACAATAGGTTTAGACAACGTTTCAAACTAAATTGTTTCCAGTGTTAACGAAATTCTGAGGCACAATCTCTGATGCCGGAACCTCGTGCATTTAACTGCGGCGCAAGAGATCACGCGTAACGAATTAGTAATTCTGGATAAATATTTACTCAAAAAGTTGGCAAATGCCATTATCTAGGATTGTCATTGAGTATTTTATTCATACTTGCTTCGAAAAAAGCGTAGAAATCAATTGATGTTTTCAGCGCTTATTTATCTACCACGTATTCTTATGTTCTTGGAGGAGAAACATAACCACATCAGGATAAAATATTCAGGCTCCGTGTAGTATTCTTTCTGTTAGCATACTAGCTTTTAAAAAATAAAGTGCCCGCGACTTGGTTCGCGTATAATTTGGCCCTGGAAAAGACACCACAGTGAATCACTTGGGAAGTTGACGTAGTACGCCTCGGTTCCTCGCCGTCACACTTGCATTGACCTTCTAAGTCCGGCCTTTGGTCCTTTATGTTCTGGGACCTGCGACCCCCCGATTGCAGCGTCGTCTAGTGGAGTTATCGAGGAATATATTCACAGCCTTCAAGTTTTATTTTCGTGATAAAAAGTAGCCCATGTATTTCTCCGATATCCATTCTATGTCTACACCAATTTTCATCAAAACTGGTTAAGTGATTTAGGCGTAAAAGTGTAACAAACAAACAAACTCACATTCGCATTTCTAATATAAGTAAGGATTACCAACCCACGATTGTACTTACAAATTCAATATCTTTCCTTGTGTAAAGTACCACTAGATATCCAATCATTATGCTGGTCATATACTGAATTTTACTATTCGATAAAACTATGTTAAGCAATTGTTAACTGACAGACCTGTTAAAATTAATTAAAACTTTCTAATACGTGTAAATATGTACGTATATATACACTAACATGTAGGTTTTCCGCCGCACTGATTTCATTTTGAGACCCTCGACTTCCTGCCAGGTTGCCATACAATTTACCTCATGGAAGTATTTATCAAATAACATCTACTGAAGTTAAAGTTTGTCTCAATAAGCTGTTACATTTCTTACTGCAAGGAGGGATCACATATATAATTCAGTTTGCTTGCCGTTTCGATAGGAGTGTGTTTTTTTTTCTTGCCGTACATAAACAAATTATTAACTCTCTATTTCAACTTCATTAAATTTTGACATTTCTGAGGGTGATTGACGTTTACATTATGTTACGTCAGTTACACTGTTATCGAACAAGTAAAAACAAACAAAAAGTAAAACCCTCAGAGTTGTCCAGCTTTACTGGAGTTATAACGAAACAAGAGCTAAAAATAAATATATTTCTGACAAGCTGTAAGGCAATGTAAGCGCAGCTGGCAGACGACGTAGCCCTGTCTTCAAGTTCTAGTCCGGTAAGTAAGGTCTGTCATTTGAGCGCCTAAGCTGCTTACCGTCATCGTGTTGAATCTACTCGGGTGAGAATGTTCCTCTTTTTTTCTGTCTTCCTTTCGTAGCTGCTTGGTTTTTAACCCAGTTTCCTTTGGAGAGGAAGGTTTATGAGATCACATTCCGTCCAGCAACCTCTCTCTGTCTGTCTGTCTGTCTGTCTGTCTGTCTGTCTGTCTGTCTGTCTGTCTGTCTGTCTGTCTGTCTGTCTGTCTGTCTGTCTGTCTGTCTGTCTGTCTGTCTGTCTCTCTCTCTCTCTCTCTCTCTCTCTCTCACTTCCAGTTCGTCCTTAAAAACTTGGCTTCAAAACAATTTTTTTTTGTGTCGTCAGACTTTTGTTAAAAATTTGCCTAACATTACCGATTCACTAAGTACAGAATGGCATAGTCAGCAAATACCTCGGAAGGAAAAGAAGACAAACTGGAATGCGCAAATGTCCGATTATATACAAATTAGGCCTACAATAATGTTCGACAACAGATCAGGTACAAAAAAATCATGATAAAGTTATACGATCCATGGTATAAATAAATTAAGTCGCAAAGGTGAACAATTTTCTGCATTGGTATAGAAAAAAAAACTAGTACTTGAATTAATATGCGGTGAAAAATTTGAGTAGGTGTTTTTAGTCTTTTTGGAATTGAAATTCAGTTTTCAGTGTACTGTAAAACTAGCCTAAAAGTTCTATAGTGCTGTGAACGGCAAAGAGATAAACAAAGACGTCAGTGGTGACAATACGTAGGTTCGAATTATAAAGAACTATTTAAAAAATTATTAAATTTTAATTGTTTATCTTTGTTCCCGCCATGACGTCCTATCGTAATTTCAAAACAAGAAAATACTTGTCACCTATGGAATTAAAACATAACTCGAAAACGGAATTGTACACAAAGGCTAGGTTTTACGTTAATTGTAATGTGTAATTTAAGATTTTTTTTTCCAAAATGCAGCTATACTTCTAAGGCAAATAGTGAAACTAAATTTGAAGAATAGCTACTGCCCATATTTATTTCATTAAAATATTTAAAACGGCGACCGGTGTTGCTGTTTTTCTAGAACTTTGTTCAGTTTCACATTTTAAAAAAGCTCGTGTTCTAACTTAATCGTTTTGCATTACATTTGTAATAAAATATATTTTTTATGCGTAAGAATGTTCACGTGACAATTGGACTCTATGGTTCAGTAACGTTTTGTACGTCTCATGAAATAACAAATAAGAATAAAAAATAGTTGTCCAACAAATTTGTTTAAATTTGTTCATTATATTTTTACTTAATATGTATTAATAACACAGGTTCTTAAAATGTGTACAAATAATTTTTGTTTTTAGCTGATGTTCATTTAAATCACGATTTAATGTCCATCTCTTAGATCCCCTAAATATCAATCTTGCAGTAAGTCATACGCCATAATTGTTAATATTCTAATTTGAAAATAACCTATTTTAATTGTATGTGTTGTAAAGAGTGAGGAAATGCCTTAACTTTGCCACAGTATCAATAAAGACGTTACATTATTATTATTACTATGAGTTTATTCTACTATGGCGTCTAACGTTATCGACAAATTGCAGATGCAATTAGAAGTTCACAACATAAAATATTTTTCCAGGAAATTCGCTAGTGATGTTTTACTTATTCGTCTATTATTCTGAAGGACGCCGCCTACCTTGGAACCGTAGTTAAAGCAAGGATGCTGATGTACAAGTTAAAATATAATCGGTGTTGCATTGTACGTTTATTCATTATCAAAAACGCTCGAAAACGTAGTATATGTTCCTACTTTTTTTATTCTTGCAGCAATAGGCTCCTCTTCTCAATGTAGATTATTGTTTTTGTTCTAAAACAATATCGTTATCAATGGCTGAGCACCGTCGAATATAATTTAACATGTAAAAGCTTATGCTGCTTACTTTACGCCTCTTACGTCGAGAGAGCAAATGCAGACGACCGGAAACCAACAAAGACGAAAATTTCCGTCGCCATATTAAATTTTTCTTTTTTTCTTATATGAAGTTATGAAAAGAAAATTTTGAAATTTTGTATTATACCACCACATCTATTTACCTTGTGCTACAGCACAAGAATGGCAGTTGAATTTTTAATTTGTATTTAGGCCACAAGTCCGATTTTTAAAACTCAATTTGTCTGATTCCAGCCTAAACGTGTGTTAACAGTAGTTCAACTGCAATGCCTGTACTGCAGCGAAAGGTAAAAATAATTTGTGGTATAGTTGCAATGTCCAAACATTCTTCTTCTCAGAATTTTATGGAAACGAAAAATAATGTAAGCCCTAATCCAACATGGCGACTTAAACAAAGGCTTGAGGCAACGGGTATCTATTTGCTCAGTTTTTTCAAATATTATATATTAAATTCTAAATGTGATCAGGTATCATAAAACCGATACGTACATGTTTTGAAAATTATTTTAATATGTAGCCTAGGGTAATGATCTACTTGAGTCAATAATTAGTCCAAGCTGTATAATTAACTGTTTCGATAAATTTTGATTTCACAGTAAAAATTATTTCCAACGCAGCACTGTGACGGTTGAACCGATTTCGGCTGCTAATTGTTTTATTTGTATTTTTTTTAATAATATTAAAAAAAAGCGTGAATAGAAACACGGAGCTACCGCTGAACAAATTAAAATGCAATTACACTTAATACCAAAATACACAAACAAAACTGTTTTAGATATTTTCATATTTAATTTAAACTTAATCTTCCTTCCTTTCTTAAACATGTACCAGATTAATAGCTTCTACGAAAAAAAAAAAAAAAAAAAAAAAAAAAAAAAAAAAAAAAAAAAAAAAAAAAAAAAAAACAGAATATATGAAGAATGAAGATAATTTTTTGGCCGTTTGAATGTCCTTAACCTACAGCTGAAATGTGTCGGTCTTATGTAAATACAACCTGAATGCATACTCTAAAACAATCAAGCGTTTACTGATTATGTGATAAAGCATACCACCTTAAGGAGGTGCGAGTTTTAACGGCTCATCCACAGTTAATTCCAGTGACATTTGATATCTGATACCGCTAATCCTAAACCATCCAACAGACATTAACTACGATGTAAATGTACGAAAATTACAAGAAAAAATGCATAGCAAAATTTTTATTAGAATCGGGGAGAAATACATTTTTTATTATTGGGCTAAACTTAGGATTTGAATGAAATTTTACTATGCTTGCCGTACTCGGTTTATATATAATTTTTCAATGCAACCGCAAATATAATGTATTAGAGTCTATCAGTAAATGCAAGAAAACTATTTTCACTGTTTTATTTTCTCTACGATTTAACTAATGGTTTATTTGATAGGTAATAATTTCTGCCCATATAATTTCCCTGTTTTTGGAGGGGGTAGTAAAATGAAATCGTACATAGCCTAGCATTCAGTGATACCGGTTTGGCTCCTAAAAGTTTCGTTTACGGTCGTAAAAATTTCTTGTTAAGGACATAGCCTAAGTCCTGAGGTATAAACAACAAAAAATTATTTGTTGTTGTATGTACACTGAGTTTCTAAAATTATGGCCTAGTAATATTGCTTAATAAAGTGAACGACTGATTTATACGAGGCTGCTGCGCCATTAAATTACCACACAATTTACGGACGTAAACAAGATAATCATTAAAAATAATTGTGTAGTCTATGTATTAACAAGGTCTACAGTTAATTTCACCAGTATAAAATGTGTAGTGGTAGTACAAAAAAATTAACGTACTAAGCGGGAATTCAAAATAATTCTAATGGACTTTGAAATTGGAAACTCCTTATAGTCATGCCTAAATGCGTATGGAAAATTACGATGTCTATCGGACTGGAATACGCAAAAGTCAATAAAATTTGAACTACTCATGAAAATTTGATGAGATTTATTTTTGCCGAATAACGTTTTATCAGCGATACTATTCTTTATTTTCGAATAAAAAATTAAGAACTGTTTCAGAAAAAATAAGGGGCTTGAAACCAGAAAATGTACAAAAATGAAAAACTGTAATTTTTTATAACTTTTAATATGAATATTTAGGCCTCTATAATAGTCTAATTTTAAAAATACTCACGTTTTGGTATGAAAATAATTTTGTTATCCGAAAATCTCTGCGCGAGACGTTTAGTGATGTTAAAATTACTTTCAAATGAAAATACGAGTATTTTTTAAGTTCGGTAATCATAGAGGCACGTAAAAAATTAAAAAATTACAGTTTTCCATTTTTTAAAATTTTCTGGTTTCAAGCCGCTTATTTTTCTAAAAACCAGTTTTTAATTTTTTATTCGAAAGTAAAGCATACTACCGCATAGTGCTACATAAATAAATGTCCGCTGATAAAATATGTACTCGGCCAAAAAATCTCATTGAGTTTTGATGAGTAGTTCAGATTTTATTGACTATTGAGTATTCTATTCCAGTCGTCCGCTCGACATCGTACCTTTCCATACCCCTTGAAGCAATTACGTTACATGCCTAAAGTTTTAAATTTATATAACTGGTATATGCTGTAAATCACATAGTGGTCATGAAAGCCGTAGGCTCCAAATTACAAAAAAAAAAAATTAATTGCATAAAAAATTCAAATTTCGAAATATATGAGTAAACTGTATTATTAATGGCAAGACTAAAAATTATTACGTTGGTAAATATAGTTAACATCATCTAATACATTATGATATCTGCGAGACATGAGAGTTTAAAACTGAAACAATGTTTGCCACTGTACAGTTAAAATATTTGCTCGAGAAGCTGAAGTAAAACTGGAAGGAATGTTAGACAGAGCCGAATAAAATCTGCTCCTCTGAACTGATGGTAAGTCGAGGAATCCAGCCGGCAAAAAGACGATAAGCGAGGCCAGACGCGAGCCAGATAGCGACGACAGAAAACTCGCGAAAATAAAGTTTCTTTCAGACAACGCCTGTGACGTCACGGTTGAACAAGACGGCAGACGACAGCTGAGGAAGATGTATTATTCAGAGTCGGATTCGTCAGGTGCAGAGATCTCATCTTGCTTGCGCGACGTAAATCTCCGCTGTAAAAAAAAATATCTCGGCTTGGTCTATCTGAAGTGGAACGTTAATGCCAAACTTTGATCACAAACACACCACCCTGCAGTGCAGACAAACAAAAAGCAAAGAGGACGAAAATTAAGGGATCCGCCTGGCTGGCACTCGAAATTCGTACAATTTGTTCAAAGATACGTTTTTTTCTCAGAGACCAGTACACGTGCATCCACAATGCTTATATACGAAAAGTAAATATACTTAAGACTACTTGTGAATATGACATTTAAGACTCCTCGCACATAGAAAGCATTTTTTAAGGATCGGTTTCAGTCACCATAATGAATTTTTATTAATTTTCGCATTTTTGGAATTCTGAGAAGAAAAATGTTACATCGGCGACTATACCGCAAATTATATTTACCTTGAGCTACAATAGAAGCATAGCAACAGAGCTACTAATGTACAGTCAGGTCGCAATTTGTCGGGCAAATTATAAATATAACATAATTTGCCACACACTTTGCGGCGTAATTATACGATAAGGCCATGATCTCCCGTTTATTTCAAACAACTGAAAATAACTCAAATATTTTATACCAAATGCTTTGAAAAAATTTGAGACAGGGCACAGTCACACAATACACACTTTTACCAGGCCGTTTTTTTTAATAATGTACCGTTTGCGAGAAAAAAATTATTTTGCTTTATTTTGGCTCATTTTAATAACAAAATGTGTACTATTTCAGGGGCAAAAATCTAAAAATTAGTTTGGTGTATTGCAACAGAAAAATTCATATAAAACCGTTGACATATAAGTGTTAAAACTGCCACAGTAATTTTTGATATATGTATTAATTTGCGTTGCAAAACATATTTTCGAAACCACTACTAAACTAGGAAGCGAGGCCTTAAGGGCGCGGTCTACCGCAATTTTCATCACCATTTTTTTATTCTTTATTTGTACCAGATATTTTACTTCTTATTTTTAGACACAAAATATGACTAAATTTCGCTCTAATGAAATTTTTTATCTCTCATAGTTTTTGCGTAGCTAATGGCTTGTTAAAGTCATATTTTGCATGTTTCCGTTTTAACGACTACACTAAAACCAACTGATACACCAAACTCAAAATCACAGTGGATAAAGACATTGCAGGCTATAATTTCATGCTCATAAAAATAAAGAATATAAATAATTTGCGTTTTAAAAAAATATTTAATTTGTAATATTTTTTTTTAGTTTCAAATTTATCTTGTTTTGTAATTTTTCCCTTTAAATGTATCAGAGTAGGGCAGTGTTTGTCAGAAATATATATACTGTATAAATCTAGTTGACGAATAGTTTTTCTACAGTAAAGGTTTTAGAATCATACTATCGAGCAACATTCAGATTAGTCCCACAGAAAAGTTAGTAGTACGCTCTCCCCCTATATTCCGTACCCCCCCCCCCCAACCCAAACTGCTGCAGTCGAACTCCTCTCGCCAACAGTAGAACAGCTCCTTGTTCGCTCCAGTACTTCTTATTTGTGGTTCCATTGCCTAACTGTTTCACCGTTAGCCGAAAACACTTGACCTGTCGTACTCCGAAATCCAAACGATATCTGCTCACTTAGATGTGGCTTATACAGGTTGCGCGATCTCGCCTGGATGGCTATTCGCAGTCGATAAAGGTTTATTCCCGTACAGGTCAAGAAATTCAATGTTATTAGTTTGGCAATAGAGAATTTGTGACGTTTTAAATGCTGGAATCGATACGAAAGCCATTTAATGTTGGCGCACTTGAAAAGAACTTCGGGTGCAAAACCGAACATTACCGCTAGCGGTATAAATTGTCCCATGCCAAACTCGACCGGAAGAAATGCAATTATCTTTCTAGCTTGTAGTAGATTAAACCCTTCGAGGTGCCAAGATTGGTGCAGTGGCTATACACACCTCCCACCAAGGCGATCGTGGTTTAATGCCCGGCGAGGTCGGTCCCCGAATATTTGCTATGTGGAAATCGTGCTGGACTATGACGCTGGCCGTCGGGTTTTCTCGGGGATCATCTGTTTTCCCTGCCACTTCATTTCGACGCTGCTTCATACTCACGTCATGTCACCTTTACCAACTCCGAAGACCTAGCTGTTAAGGCGCCCGCCTGATGACCGTGTATTAGTGTGAGTGAGGCACGACTCCAAGGGCGATGTTGACCGGCTCATCTGGTGCGGTATCGCATCTACCGCAAGTCACTGAAACGGCGTGCAGAGGTATCGTAGGACACTCGCCTGACTGACACTTTCCGTGGTGACCCCATCTTTTTATTGCTGGAAAGTTTTAAGTAAAGTCCAATACACCTCTCTATTGTAGTTTCACACGAATTCCTTCAGTAGTTGTTTAGATATAATAGATTGAAAAAGCCGTTTTCAGTCATTCTGAGGTGTTCTGGAATGCTCTTTCTAATTAACGTGATGTTTTAAAACTACTAATCCGAGGTCGTTTGAAGTGTTTGTTCTTATCGTAAATGCACACATTAGCAAATACGTTTAGTAGTTTCTTAGATCAAAGCGTTCTGCTAGCGCGCTGCAACGCTGGCTACAAGGCAGGCAGGCTCCTTAAGAGTGAGTGGTTGGTAGCTTCCTCTTTACGTTTGAGGCCGGAAATGGGGCAGGCAATAAGTCAAACTTAACACGTCCAACACCTCATCGCCTCTAGGCGCGAAGGACTTAACCTGTGTGCAGTGTTTACGTAGAAACTGTTTTTCAATGTGACTTCAAGCACTGACCCTGTTGTTTTATTCTCGGAAAGTCTGTGGTAATGTCCAACGCAGGTTTCTATGTCATAGTTTTACGATTGCGATCAATATTTTCTCAGCTACAGCAACGTGAAAAAGCCATTTTTAGCACTATTGAGGAGCTTGGAAATAATATTAATAAGCGGACGGCATTTTTTAAATCATAGGAACACCATTCAAATAGTGTCTTCTTTTCGCAGATAAACACATTGGAAACATTTTTAATAGTTACTCGAGAATAAATACTTTCCGTACCACTCTACAGCACGGCTATCGCTTCCGGTGCACTCTTTAAGTTCTGGCCAAAATCTCTTCACTTCAGTTAACCTTCGAAGCGTATCTAGATGCAGTAGAAGGATTTCGCTTCTCTAAACTTCTTGAATAATCTAGCGGAAACTGTATGGTAACTGGCAGAACGGAGACGCGCGCTTCTCATATGGGAGAAGACAAGCTCCCCGTACGGTGAACGAATAAGAAAGGAAAGTAATGTCCAATAATTGCACGCATAACGCAGTATGTAACAAGCATTTTTTGTGGTAGTTTATAATTTTCCTCCAAATTTTATTGTGTTCTACACAAATTGTGAGCAAGCAAATTACATAAAACCCTGTAAAACGGTCATTGAAATATTCATCTTATGAAGTCGTGTGCACGTCGCCAACATTTCCGGATATAATTTTCAAAACCGTAACACATTACTGTAGCATATGTTAGCAGCTCAATTTTTTAAAAATAATAAAACTAACTGTTATTTACAATAGCAGAATTCACTCTTTGTGCAATAAGTCTGATGCCAATGTGAACAAAGTCCATTTTTTCTTTCTGAAACACATACATTGTTTTCTTTTACCCTAAATTAGACGTATGTATGGCTAAATAAACACGATAGGTTAAGGCACTAAGGAATACATAACTGAATTTCAGGGTTCGTGTCTGAGTTAAAACTTATTTTTCCTAACATTTAAGAAAATGTACTAACTTCATTATGGCATCAGATCCTCCATTTTAGGTTCCTCTTTCGGGTAAATATTTTTGTACTAAATTCGCATTGGAATCTCTTGATACTAAGGCTAGGCATATATAATACATTTACTCCTGGAAGTATGAGATTACACACTTTGTAATGTAACATAAAAGTACGCGGTGAGGTAGCAGAACGAATATCCAGACGTGCTCTTGACACATTACAAAGTTATGTTCAACACGGCGACAATACTTCGTGAGGTGGCGTATCAGCTTCTGTGGCCGACCTCTTGCGATCTCGCAGAGCAGAATCGGGATGAGAAGCGCCCGGCCGGAAGAGGGGCGGATGAAGAAAGAAGGGGGGAAGGGGCAAGGGCTGTAGAATGGAAAAGTTTTAAACGAGAAAATTTCCCGACGTTTCTGGTGCCTGTTATCTGCGCCAGGAAAGGAAGGCGGGAAAAAAAAGGGGGGCGGGACTGCACACCGCATGCCCATAAAACATACGGGCTGATAAGCACTTCAAGCGTGACAAATTACAAAAAGGGGGGAAAAAATAATAGCGGCCTCGGTTCGTTTAAACGGTATCGCGGGCGCCTAGGACGGAAAGGAAAGTTTTTCAATCCTGCCGCATGCTTGCCTATCACTCCGTCAATTCAACAATCCCGCATGTGTCTTGTGAAGCAAGAATGCAAGCTCGTCGTGCACAGGTATCTCAAGTAGACCGCGCACTTTAGTCATTTTGGGTAACTCTGTACCATTTTGGGGTAACATTGTACCAGGCATTTCATTTTATATAATAGTATTGTGGTATTCAATCACTGTGCAAACTTCAAGATTAACAAATTCATTCATCTATAACACAGCTGTATTTTTAAATTCTGAAATACTTAATTGGAATTTAAACTATGCTGGTGGTACAAAGTTGCCCGGGCCGGTACATAGTTACCCCAAACGACTGTACCAGAAGTTAGACAAACTTACTGACGGACCTTGGCGTATGTTCTACGGCGAGGTGTTTGAGGCCCTGATGCGAAAGAGGGGACCATCCGCCATATTGATACGTAAAAAAAACTATTTATTACCATAGCAAACGTGTTGATTGTGGCCATAAGTTGCCCAGCCATAACCTAATTTTCCAGTACGCTTGAAGAAACAGCTGACTGCACAAAACTCAGCAATGAGACAACAGATGGTGGGAAGGGGAGGGTATTTTACTGCCCTCTGAATCCTTGAAACAGGGACAAACCTTGCTCTATATGCGGTTCGGTTAAAGTGAGCACTTTAAAAGCCCTGTTAAAGTTAAATTTTCTGCCTATTCGTATCTTTCCGCGCGTAACGGCCAACGACGGGAAATGTCTAACCTCTCTGGTCACGTCCCTTGATGCTTGCGCGTGTACGATAAGTTCTGTAATTGGCAGGAACCTATACAGTTCGATAAAAATTTTTTAGTAATTATTTAAAATACAAGTACGGTGATTTCGGGTGATTTTGTTTCAGTATTGTTGTATTTAAATAAGAAAATACACGGAACTATATTACACAACTTTGCTACCAACCGTACAAGCAGTAAGGGAACTATAGTTAAAGTTGAATTATATGCAGTAACAGCTAGCAAACAACTAGTGATATTTCTCAAGTGTGAAATTTTTAGTTCTCACTTTATACCGAATGACCTGTACCTCTCTACGTGCAATAATTTGACATGTTTTTAGCAATATAATGTATAGTTTAAAGTTAATTTTTGAAATCAAATCTCTGCTATCAGAGATGGTGATCATTGTACCCCATAAAGATGAAAATTATTAGAACAGGAATTATTATGTTTGCACCAACCCGCCGTTTGGGGAAGGAAGGGGGGGGGGATTGGAGTTATTGTGCTCTCTGAACTCCACCAAATTGTAACATGAATAAGCAAAGTCAGCTTGGTCACTTAATGATTCCTCTGTGTTTTTCTCTCATCCGTGCACATTACAGGTTAATTCCGACACCAGGATCTTGTATGTCATCAACTGCACAGACACTGGTACCTGAAGCAACATTGCCAATTGTAGTGAAATTCTTCTGGTTTGTACAGTAAGACAGTATCATTTATGAAAAGGAGGGTAGAAACCTAAGGGTGGTGCAACCTATCTGCGTGAAGTTGTTTCACGCTTTAGAAGCTCAGAAGGGAAGGAGTTTTCAAGGGCACCTTGACGTGAGCACCACAGGCCTTGTCTCCACTACGCACCAATCACTGATCTAGCGTGCATACTTTCCGCAGAACCATTGTTAATTTGGAACTTAAAACACATTCACTGCTGAAACGCTTGGTTCTTGCATCTCCTTACAACGTTAGTTGTAGCAGTAGTGACCCGTAACTGCCAAGTTATTATGAGTTGTAACATTGTAAGATCTACTAGAGGTTACCAGATTCATTACAGTCCTACGTTGAATTCTTTAGATAATGACTGCGTACTGTTAGAAGATTATCAGCAGAAAAGGTGTTAAGAGGTAACCATAGGTCATTAATTTCATTGGAGGAAAGCATGTAGAAATGTTCAATTTACTATTATATTTGAGTTTATTTTCGAATAAGTGGCGCTCTGAAAATTTATGTATTAACACATTAGGAGCATTTGTAATGATTTCGTACTAAAATATATTTTCTCACATACAGCAGCGCATTCTAAGCGGCCCCCGTAGTGTGTCTCTAGAAGAATGATTTCATTAAAAAGAATTCGCTACAAGAACCTACGCCTTACAAGGAATCAAGTTGTGATTTTTACATTCACAGCAGTGTGAAAAAAGTCATTTTCAACAGTTTTTATGGGCTTCATAAACTTGTTTGAAATAGTCATTCACGGGGAATTTTCAGTGACAATTACTAGTACACATGCAAATTTCGCGTTATTTTATAACTTCAAACTATAGACTGCAAACTGTTGCAAGCTTCCTCGGCGGTATTTGTCAGAATACAATGTCTTGTCTTGCAGCGGTGAATGCTTTTTCCCAACAATTAAAATTTTCGCTGCAGAATAACAAATTGCATGTAAAAGTAGCCAAATACGTCAATGACTTTACATAACGGCCGGTGGCCAGTGACATCACAGATTGTTTTCAGGAATGAACAATATGTTCCGTCACAATTTTGTTAAGGTATTCCAACAATAAGGGTTAGGAGAGTATTTTATTTGTAATGAGTCATCTGTGCGCACCAACATCTATGGATTTACAGATGGTAATGTTTACTATTTTTTTAGGAATTGCAATTAATAATTACGTTACAATATATTAACGTTCAGTTTATTTGTATTACGCGCCTAACTTATTGCTGAAATATTATGTGTAAGAAAATATTTAAACGTCTATATATCAAAACGCCATTTTTGTGTATGGCATTCTTTCAGAAAAATCCGCAATTACAGATTAACATAATATAATTTTCAGTACAGAAGCAAATCATCGCAGGTAACTTTCTCCATGGTTAGCAACAGAATTATTAAAAAGAAGTTGTATTTTTCAGGAGTGAAACTTTACTGTAATATTCGCTTGGGTCACTATGGTGTAGATGCCAGAACACTCACCTCCCAGGTAAACATTACGAACAGCTACTCAACGTATACCGGTCCAATAATTGACTTTATAGGCATAGTTTATTAATGAAAAATGTTTTCATATACGTTAAACGTAGTTGTACGTAAAGAAAATTGAGGTTCACTAACTTCGAAATGTTTCGTTTCTGTTTAGTTATGTTAGGGTAATTTAGGTTAGTTTTCGTTGGGTTATTTTCCCTAAATTTTTCATTTTTTGTTAGGTTACGTTAAGATTAGATAACCTAACCAAAAAATGAAAAACTTAATGGTAAAATAACCTAACCAAAACTCACCTAAACTAACGTGAAATAACATGACATGAAACAAAAATTTTTTAAACTAAGTAAACTACAATATGTTTTGCGTACGGTTACTTAAATATTTTTCATTATAAATTATGCCATTAAAATCAATAGTTGGGCCGGTATACTGTGAGCAGCTGTTCGTAAGTGCGCGGTGTACAGCCATTTTCATCGCCATGTTCTTCTTTTCATATTTATACCATTATATATATATATATATATATATATATATATATATATATATATATATATATAGTTTTAGACACAAAAAGTACATGTCATATTTCACTGGGATTGGATATAAAAACAACACATTTGCTTTGAACACTGTGTGGGTTGTGTCAGAATTCACCCTCTCAAGGGCTGGTTTCATGTCGTAGAAAAGTGAATTTTGGGTAGGACAAAATATTACAACCAAATTCACAGAAAGGCTACTATTGCACAATATAATATAGTCGTTAGCCAATGGCATAACTGAACGAAAAAAGTCAAGAGGTCTAATGGAATCCCAACAAAAATAACTATTTAGGCAGTGCAATATAGTTGAACCATTGAATTTATTTACAAGTGCATAATTTAGGTTATTGCAGCAAATGCAAAGGAGTCAAATATTCAAACATGGCGTAAACATTAAATATTTTCTAACCCAGTGTTGTATTCTTTTAATTAATTACCAAATTATTAAGCACAGACGTATATTTAATACAGAGTAAGCAATGTCGCAAAGTGTAGTAGTACCATATATCTTGTCTGATTTTGCATTGCATCCAAATAAATGTATATATATATATATATATATATATATATATATATATATATATATATATATATACTATTTATATATATATACTATTTATAACTCAAGAACGGCTGAACTGATTTGGCTGAAAATTGGTGGGGAGGTAGCTTAGAACCAGGAGAAAGACATAGGATACTTTTTATCCCGTTCTACCGCGTTCCCGTGTGACGTCAAAGAGAATACACGTCACTATAAAATGTGGTATAACAAAAACGCATATGACATGGAATAACAAAACGCAAATGACAGATAAACATAATTTTGTCTATGGATAAGTATGTTTGAAAATTTGATGATTATAAATTTTGTCAGAAATCAATAATCAGTAATAATCAGTAATTTGTATTCTCTTTGAATCATCATTGACAATGCCGCGTCCAAGACGATCGAATCTTTCCCGACAAAGCATGTTCACGGGTAGGAAGACCATCTGCGTTGTTTGTTCTTGCGCCTGATAATAAAACAAATGAAGAGTACAACCTATGCACCATAATACATGAAAAATAAAGAATCATTAAAATACTTAATCCAAAATCTGCTTACATATTGCCTATAAGGCGGAACATAGTTCGCAGGGCCAGCTAGTAATGTATAAAAACCACTTGCGTTTTATGTCTAGTACAAGAAATCAGCCTTTCATAGGTAAATTTCTTTAAATTTAACACGTCCACACCTGAAATAAGACATAAACCCTATCTTCCACAGCAAAATAGGGCCACAATCAGCTGGTTTGTTTTGACCACACATCGGTAGTGCATAAAGTTTAGCCTACGCTGGGTCTATCCATATATATGTCGTTGGCTGCGAATCAGCATTTTTTGTTAGTTTCTCCTATGTACAAGTACACACTATTTTATTTAACGACAATGCTAAGAGGTAACCTGTAAGATAGTATGAAATACTTAAATAAAAAAGTGTATTGAAAACTGTTGCTATTCAATGTCTTGAATGAGTTGTAAATAAGCCCCGGCTTTTGAAATGGTTTCCACAAGCGGTAGATATGTACTGCACAGCTACACGTTGACTACGCTATAAATGCATTCACCGCAAGAAAACAAGGAAACAAATACTACCTTTCATATTTCGCGGGGGAAAAAATATAATTATTTGTTACTTCTTTATGTTATATACTAATGAGGTTTCCTTTCAAAATACACGCGCCAACGTTTGTTGTGGACATACGCAATAATACGCAGCCAAGTTAATTTGATTACAAGAGGGGTGAAACGTTACATTCATGTACTAGCGCGCAAGAGCGTGTGTGAGGGTTGTGTGGGATTGATGAAGGGGGGGGGGGGAGAGCAAAAGAGAAAGCCAATATTTGAGGAGAGTTTCTAACTGGCGTGTATACAGACCGTACAACTCCACCCGTTGTAGACAGCTTTTAATTAAGTTTTGCATTTAACATTTAAATACATTTTTTTATTCACAAAATATAAATTTTTCGTCAAAAAATTATTTTCTCAAGCTTAACCCCCGAACATTAATATCCGCGTAAGTAATATTTTTCACTAACGCTCAAGTGATAAAAATTTATCCGTTTTTTTTTTTTTTTTACTTCTAGGCATATGTGTTATTTGTTTTCGAAATTTTCTAAAAACTTTAAATAATTTTACTGCTTGTTTAAAGACAAATTTTACGTGTGTTGAAAATATGTTTTTGTGGGTGTGAGAGTTTCCTTGGAAATAAATATATGTATATATGTATA
>PNEQ01130748.1:0-11069 GCA_003012365.1 Medauroidea extradentata | reverse complement strand
TCTGAAAAAAAAAATTGCGATGCAGTGCAGTATTTGGATAAAACATTAATAACACGTAGTTTCTTCAGTGATTGAGAGACGCAGGCAATATTTTGCATAACTTTTTAATCATACAGTGAACCTTTACATGCTATTTACTCGTAAATTTAATCACGAAAAGGAACTTTTGATATATCACGTGAATCATAATCGACTTAATGAAATTTTTCTCGTTGAGGATTTCAAATGAAAACTTGCAATAAACATCCATGTAACTGCTTGTTTTGCGTACATGGCATTTTCCCCCTCAAATGGCCGTTCTTTCATTTCTATAAATTCAAATTGGAATGGGTAAGTAATAACATGTAGGAAGGGGAAAATATTGAGTTTGCAGACAATAGACAGTCTGGTGTATATTAGGTTACGTTTGAAGTAGTAAGTTCAGCGGAAAGGCAGGCTAAGTTTGGTTAGCAAGTCTATTTTATTTTGTGATTAAGAACTTCACCAGAAGTTGCGAACTTTTAATTTGCCGGGTAAACGCAGCAGCCCAACAGATTCCCGCGTGCTAAGTGGATTACCATGCTCTGGAGAGAGTCTCGAAGCGAGAGAATGCCTGACAGGTGCTGAATAAACCGCCTGCTAGGTGTAATCCTGGGATAAGTCTCACATCAGAATCCCCAGCGAATATAAGGTGATCGCCTGTACGGAACATTTTCTGCCGGCCTAGGGTTGGAAGAAAGAGAGCTATAAGGGCGACGCAGGTATGCGCAGCAAGTGTCTTATCGCCGCTACGCACATGCAGCTGTACGGGCGTGCAAGATTCCTGTAGGATATTAGTCTGAAGGTGACTTCAAGAATGTAACCTACATTGAGCGGTTTTGCGCGTTAGAGGATCAGAGGCATAGGAGCTGTAAGGACGATATTAAGGCCATGATCTTTAATTTATTTCAAACAATTGTAAATAACTCTAATATTATTTAATCAAATGCTTTGAAAAAATTTGAGACTGTGTACAGACAATTTTACCAAAGCGTTATTTTATATAACGTACAATTCGCAAGCAAAAAGTTATTTTGCTTCTTTTCGTCTTATTTAACAACGAAATAAGTGACATTTCAAGGGTGAAAATCCAAAAATCTGTTTGGTGTATTGTAACAGAAAAATTCACGTACAAACGATGATATATAAGAGTTAAAACTGCTAGAATGAATTTTTGATATATGTATTAATTTGCGTAAAAAAAATTTTTTTTCGAAACCACAGCAAAACTAAAGAGCGAGGTGGGAGTTCAAGTTCGATAAAATCGTAATCTTATACTTTTATGAAATAGTCCTAGTTTTACAGACGATACTTGTGATAACAGTTTCCTCTTACGAAACAGTTTTAGACCGCATAGTTTTCTCATGGGACGGTTTGTCAAAGTCTAAATTTTATTGTTACACTGCCATGCAAATAGTAAAAACAAATTGACTTACTTAAATGAAATGTTTCACGGTTAATGAACATTCCATGAGCTACTCAGCAAAGCATTTAGAAACCCACACGTTATAAGTTATTTTGAATTTTAAAAAAAATTACGAAAGCATAAGAAAAAAGTTGAAATTCAGCAATTTTTTAAAATACAAAAATAGTTAACTGGAAGATATTTTAATACTTTGTTACATATCCCATGGCAAGTTATTTCACTGTGAATTATTTAGTTTTAGTAAGTCAAGTGGTTTTAACTATTTGCATGGCAGCGTAGTATGCAAATTTTGACTTTGATGCACCGTTATGAGAAAACTATGAGAGCAAAAAATTTTTCGTGAGAGCAAACTATACTCAAAAATATCGTCTACAAAACGAACATGATTTCATACAAATATAAAGTTATGAATGTATCGCCCTCGAACACCCTTAAGGCCACAATGATTTCTACTGCCTTTGTAATAATTGTTTGTTTTATTCTAAACGAGAGCAGAAAACGCCCAACGGTTGCACAAATGTTAAACGTTGCTTTTACCATATAGGCTAATTATTTCTAGACAAAAAATTATTTGGCAAGTTAGTTAATTAATGAGAATTTCACTACTTACATAATCAGCTGAAACAATAGTGTATTTTGTCATGTAAAATTAGCTGTGTTAGTATAAGTTGTTTTTAGCAAAACTGGAGAACAGTTTTACGATATATGCTCTCGTATAGGAGCTAAAAAATAATAACAGTAGAAAACAGTAGAAATGATGGATCATGGCCTTAATGCGTCCGTCTGGTGGCCGTGAGTTTGTGTGAGTGAGGCACGGCGCCAAGGGCGATGTTGACCGGCTCATCTGGTGCGATATCGCCTCTACAGCAAGACACTAAAACGATGTGCATTGGTATCGTAGATCACTCGCTTAGCAAACTCTTTTAGTAGTGACCCCATCTTTATATTCTTTGATAGATGTAAGCAAAGTCCAATACACCTTTCTGTGGTAGTTTCACATAAATTCCGTTAGTAGTTGTTTATATATTAGATATTGAAATAGCCGATTATAACCATTGTCAAGGGCTCCGGATTGATGTTTCTAAATCGTTACTCCTTATGTTTTAAATTTTAAAGGTACCCCACAGACTTACTTATTTTTTCTTATTAAATTGTTTGTAGTAAATACATTAAAAATGGAAGAATCACTTAACATACTAAACGGAATCAAGGAAAAAAAAATCCGAGCTTACAATAGGCAAACCATATCCGATGAACCATGATTAAATTATAGACATGCGCTTCGGTCGTAAGGTGTTATTAGTAAGAGAAAATTTCAAAGTAATTCTACCAGATAGACATGTTCAAAAATTTAGTAATTAAATTTTAGAGATTGTTAATAGCAGGAATATAAATATATGTATATAAAGGCATGAAACATTGTGGCTGTGGTAATTAAATGCACTCTATTCTATTCACAGATAAATATAAATTAGTTCAGTAATACATCATTTTTTCAGTCTTTTTTTTTCATTGACACTTTGTATACATATTTTTTTACAAATATTGCATTTAAAATATTTTTTTTTCCAATTCATAAACATATCATTATTAAATTTGAATTTATTCTAAACATTAGCTACTTTGTCTCAAGTTTGTCACTTTTTTTTAATTGGTCCTTATTAAGTAGATATAATTTGTAGGTTCCAGAACAAAGACCTTTTTTAAGAGCCTTTTTTGGTAAATTTTTTCAGGAATAAGAAATACAAAATTTTATTTCTTCTGTTAAAAAAAATTTAATAATAAATAAAGGAGCAAAATACAGAAAATTAAAAAAAAACAGTAAATAATGTAATATTATCAACAGAAAATTTATTTTTTTTTCACGGGTTGATATTTGATTGTTTTATTATATTTTAATTTATTGTTTTTCATATAATGTTTTTAATTATTTTCATTTTTTAAGGTATAAGTATGACGTTATTAGATGATGGGGAAGGGGCGAAGAGAAATTTTCTGTTTAAAAAATAAAATTTATTACTGGAAAAAAATATTTTTTCTGTCTTTTGTTCCTTATTTTCTTTTCAAAATTTTATCTACAGAAATAAAATTTTCTGTTACATAATACTAAAATTTTTTTAGCTATACCAGAAAACAAGGGAGTGTCTTAAAGTCTTTGACCTAGAGCCTACAAATTATATCTACTGCTACTTTTTCTTCTTCAAGTGGTCAACGTTCTTTCGTGGCCAAGGTAACTTCAAGTTCTTTTAAACTTAAGTGTTATTATTTGTAAATAAATTTAATCTAAGAAAACTTAACAAAAACACTTAACTTACTAATCACGTGGTTCAGTTTACTTAACACTGAAAATTTTATACTAGGATTACTGAACAAAATTATTTCGCTTACGGTGTATCCAAACAATTTTAGGCACAAAGACGAACATTTCTAATTGGAACCAAACTCATTTAAGTTTTGTTGAACTTTACAACAACTGTATTTAAAGGATAGAGATTCAAATCAACTCATTAGAATGACAATATATTAAATTAACCAAACAAATTAAGCTAATAATGCATTGGATATTAAAATACACGTTGATTAATGCACAAAAGTGTTCTTCCTCAGTAACAAATGTATACTTATACATGCACTATTAGTAAAACCTATAAAAAATTTAAATGTAACACCGCGTCGGTGAAGCAAAATCTGATATGACGTTCGTTTCTGTACAACTGTAACATTACGAGACAAGTCAATTTCAAACGTAGCACGAATGATTCTGATAGCTGCCAGTCATTGTGTGAAGGACTGATTAACTAACAGGTTTGATGCGCATCATGTGTATTTAACACGCTCGAAATTAAATTTCTCGTTTACCAGTTTTCATTTGCAGCGTTACGTAGTCAGTGCAATATATGAGTAGGTAAATGTTAGTAAGGTAAAAATTAATAATACGAAGATACAAAAATTATGAAGATCAATACAGTTCATTTTCACAAGGCGTTACATGCCAAAGAACAAAATTCAATTAATGATACAGTACCATTTCACTAACGAAATTAAAATGTGCATATAGAATGCGTAAGTCATTAGAATACTGCAATCCTATGTATAATTGTGATACCATTGTGGAGCAGTGAGTAGAGTGTTCGTCTCCCACAATGACGGCCAACGTTCGATTCTCGCCAGCGGGATCGATCATGGCATTTCGCAAGTGGAGAACATGGCGGACGTTGCCACTGCTCGTCTCCCTCGCCCTTCGTCCTTCATCATTCTCCATCGTAGGACATCATTTCATGCACTAGGATACCCTCCCCATACAATATTTATTTTCATCCAATGTCAATAAAAACAGAAAATATTCCATTTCTGGTACAGAAAGAACTGTAGATCGTTTGCGACAAAGAGAGCACCAAAAATTACCTTTGAAAAATATCACCAGCCGTTACTGCATATAAAATGCAACAATAACTATACAGGAAGTTACAGAAAGGTACGGCCAAACTTTCAGGAAACATTCCACACACACAAAGAAAGAAAATATGTGATACGGACATATGTCCGGAAACGCTTGATTACCATGGTCGAGCTCAATTCCTTACATCTCGTTTAACGTCATCTTAAAAAACATTTCGTACAGACACTGTGCCAATTACCCAATGGAATGTTTCGTTAGAATGTACGTTACTTCCTAGGATCACCGCCAGGTGGGCGACGTGACGGAAGGTACTCGTGACTGCATTGCGTCTCTTCAACTCACAGTCCAGATTACCTTCCGTCAATTGGCCCACCTGGCGGTGAACCTAGGAAGTAACGTACATTCTAACGAAACATTCCATTGGGTATTTGGAACAGTGTATGTACGAAATTTTTGTTACGATGACATTTAACGAGATGTACGGAACTGAGCTCTACCATGGTAACTAAGCGTTTCCGGACATATGTCCATACCACATATTTTCTTCCTTTGTGTGTGCGGAATGTTTCCTGAAAGTTTGGCCGTACCTTTTTTGTAACACTCTGTAGTTGCCTTTCTGTTTGTATGGTTGGCAACGAAATCACTCAATATAGTTCCGTGTATTTTCCTATTTAAGTATAACAATACGGAAACAAATTCAACCTTAATCGATATAATCGTATTTTGTGTAATTAATAAACTTTTTTTTTATCAAACTGTATGAATTCCTACTGATTGTTCAATTTATACTACACTCGCAAACATCAAGTGACGTATCCCAGAGAAGTTAGATATTTCCCGTCGTAAGCCAAGATACGAATTGGTTGCGAAAAGAACTTTAGAAGGACATTTTTGATGCTAACTTTATACACAGTAAAGCTATTCAAACACTAAACACTGAACACTGGTTAAAGGTGAACTAGTTGTTCCATTTCAGAGAATTTTCTTAATGGAGTTGCTATAACTTCAAGGAACGTTTGGACCAGTAAATATCATTATGACAATAATTTCTTGTTCAATTTACATTGAAAAATATTTCATGTAAAATTTTTGTTAATGTGTTCGATGTGATTGCAAACATATTTTACAGCTGGTTTGGTAACATTATCACAATCCCTTTGTTGCAATGTTGTAGAACCATGAAAAAATTCTGCCACATTAACAGGTGACGTTTCGCAAATGCTAACGACCCACAATAAAAATGAAAATATACACGGTGTATTAGGCAGAGCCATCATATTAATGTGAAGAAGCTGGAGTGAAGGTACGTGTCAACAGCCCAACCTGTGAGACACACCAGTCGTCCAATTGTCCCGAAGCGCAGCAGTGACTTAATGCAAGCTAGGAACAAGCGGTAACCCTCCAGAAAACCCGATGGCCGACGGAAACGGCCACCACAGTTCCCAGACGCGAGATTCCGAATCGAGCCAACAGGGAATTGAGTCCAGGTGTGGCCAGCGATATTTACCCTACGAGCATCTGCAACCCCTGGCACACAATGTTTCTAGATAAAATATTCTACAAGTGTGTCCAAAACTAAACCACACAGCTAAGTCAAATAATTTCCAAACCCTCCGAAAAATTCACAAGATGTGTTCTAACAAGTCGCTATTGTACACAGTGGTATTGAGTGGTGGGGGATATTACCTACAGAATTTGTACTCGCTGTACTAAATTGTAGTATTAAGGGTGCCGCCTACTAATCACTTAAAATGCATTATAATGTGTTCGTAAAGTAGTTATTTTTACGAAAATTTTCCTCATGGTCCCCCTGTACCAACATACGAAATGAAAACACACTTTCAACATACGAAATGAAAACACACTTTCAACAAGAGTGGCATGTCCTTAAGACATCGTGTTCATTAAAAACCCTGTTTCTAAGCCTTCCAACGTAGCTAAAAATATATTTTCCAAACTGCCGTACTTCGCAATGTACTAATCGTATGTATGTGAAACTCAGACTGAAACGTGCACCTGAAAATTGAAAATACCATAGCAAAAATCAGTGGCGGCTAATTGGTTGTTCCCAGGGAGAGCACAAGGTGCAGAGAATTATATAGTGTTGTGCGCTAGTTGACGCTGCAGCCACTGACACGCTGGCATGTAGATGCTGCTTACTACTAGAGATTGGAAATTTCGCGAAAATATATTTGCATCACTTTGTTTCAGTGCCTTACGTGCGCACCAGAATCTCTGCTTTGTGGTCAGATATTGGATGCCCTAACATCCAGCGTCTGGAGGTTAAACCCGCAAATCACCAGCATGTTGTGTCGCAGTTATCCGTGTACTGATTGGCACGGTCAAATGAATAACTCTGCACAAAAGACTCTTGTCAATAGCCATGAAGTTGAGCTGTAGGTGTGCACACTGAAATGTGGGACAAAAATTTTTTCAGCAGTACTTAGAATTCCGGATATTTCGTGGGTTCAACGACCATCAGGCTGGACTGCAAAGTCCTGTATACACTATGTCCCCAGTTACTTGTACATTGGCTGCTGCTCCAGTGAGTGAGCATTTGAACATTTGACGATGTAGCGCGGGAGTCCATGAGTGTTTTATGCATCTCCGCCATTGGTTCGGAGGCCTCAAAGCCACGTTTAATAAACAATAACCCGATCGAAAAAGCTTCCAACACGTACATGACTTACAATTCTAACCTCTCCTCAGGTGAATCCGCGAAATTTCCGGGACTCTACCAATAATTAATGTGAATGTCCCTACTTATTACTGACTGGACACGACGTAATAAGTAGTCAGTAGATATTTCGTGGCCACTGATATACGGCGGCGCGTTCACACGAGTGTACAGTTCTCGCCAACTTGTGCCCCACCTGGCAACTTACACGCTAATTCAAAGCTTGGCTCGTAGTGACGACGCGGCATTTGATGAGCGCTTCAAGGTCGCCCTTACAGATTCGTCGCCTGTTACACAGGTTCGCTGTTGTGCCCTAAACCATAAGCTAAAAGACCCGCTGGCTTGAGAAACCAATAGAGGTAAATGTGAAGATGGGGGGAAAAACGCAGTGAGGTAGAGGACGCGGCGGTGATGCAGGCCAGGAATTTGACGGCAATGGCGCAGATCCCCCGGGAGGGTAACGGAGGTGGAGAGCAGATGCGGGACAATCGGTACACAATGGCCGCTGCCATCAGGCGAAGATGAGCCTTGGAGAGGAGGGAGTCATGGAGGTTTCCAGGTTCCGGCCTAGCGAGCTGGAATGAAGGTCGTAACAGCGCCGCAGGAACCTTCATGACTTCGGATGGGACGGGGTAAAGTTGCATGTCTGCCCCCCGGGTGGGTGTAGGGGGTTCCTCCTTGCGGCGCTGAACGGCCGCGACTACGATTACGACGTAGCGTCGTTACTACCCTCTTCCTCCCCCCTGGCCCTTTAAAACACCCCCAGCCTCCAAAGCCACCACCTCGTCTACCACCACTACTGCTAGCGCGCCTCGCCAAAAATGAAACAATATTGTTATCGCTCCCTCGCCGAGGGGCGTTTATCGCCGCTAACGGGGAGAACTTACAGGATAGGTGAGCCTGGTTGAATGTGGCCACCTGGAAGGGAAGTGGGTGAGGGGACTCTGGCAGTTCCCAGGGGCTCGTTTCGCCCAGGCAGCCGGAGACGATGGCCAGCCAGGGCCGATGTTCTCATTCGTTACGAGAGAAGCTGGGTGGCGTAAACTGTGTCAGTCACGTGCTTCCGGTTGCTGGTTGTTAAGGATGTTCCAGAGGGAGAAAATCATAATTTTATATTTGTGTGAAACAGTATTACTTTTACAGATGTTACTTGGAAGAAAATTATCCTCGTACAAAAATATTAGTTCCGACAGTTTTCTCACATATTGCACTTCAAAGTCAAAATGTGCTCTTTTTTAGTTAATACACCACCTGAAAACCAATCAACATAACGAAACGAAACAATCTAAAGTGGAAGTACATGTCACTGACTAGGACTTACAAGTATATAAAAACTCAATGCAAAATATTTTTGTATTTGAAAAAACTAATTCTGAAGGAGGCAAAAAATATCACACATTTCAGAAATTTTTCAAAAATACAAAACATTGCTGTTTGTTGGTGGCAAAATGAGCTATGTTATTTTATATTAATAACGTGGCAACACAGCAATGTAGTTAGTCCCCTATTGCACTCCACAGATATCTTATATATCTAAATACTACTATTGTTCTGACCGGAATATTATGGACGCAGGTAAAAATTCTGAGCAGACCAAACATGATTTTACGTTCACTTGACGTAACAGACATAAAATAATACCTGGACGTGGAGCGCAAGAGTTGACATCCTCTGTGCTGTGTTGTCACACTGTGATCATAAAATGTCATCGTACAACATTTTGCCGCTTACATTTTTGTTTTTTTTTACATTTTCGTCTTTAATTTAGCCCACGATTCTCGTGGTGTGCGGGCCACGGTGGTCGCGAGGTCAGATCTCTCGCCTCCCACCAAGGCGATCCGGGTTCGATTCCCGGCGGGGTCGGGCCCCGGATTTTCGCATGTGGGAATCGTGCCGGACGATGCCGTTAGTCGGCGGGTTTTCTCGGGAATCTCCCGTTTCCCCCGTTCTTTCATTCCGGCGCTACTCCACACTCACCTCATGTCACTCCTCGCCAGCGCTGAAGACTTCGCTGTTAGGCGCTGACCACAATCTCTCACTCACTCGTGGTGTTCGTATTGTACGTTTGTTTCTAGACACACTTATATATTATACAAAATTATATTTAGTGCACTCATCTCCTACGGTAAAGGAGAAAAGTATATCCTGACATATGTATTTTATTTTATTTAGTTATACGTCTTAATTTTATGTGGCGAAGTCTTGTCTTACACTTAACTAAGGTATACATGAGAAAGCATTTTGCAATGTAACAGGAGAATAAAAAGAAATGTTGAATTTATGTAGCTAAAATAATTAATAACATTGCAGCATTTAAGTTCAAATTTTTTAAAAAGAAAGAAGAAAAATTTTAAATTACAGTACAATAAAGAAAACAAAAAATAAAAACATTAAATATCACATTCACTCGCACATTCATACATAGGTATGTCATCATCCACTGTTCATACTAGATAATGATCTTGTCTAAGAGAGTTCAGCACAGTTTATTTTCAGATTGGAAGACTGGACATATTTCTGCCTCACTGAGTCTCCAAATGCATTCCAAGAGCGTGCTGTGGCTACCATAAATGTCTTGGAATAGGCGCTTGTGCGATGCCTAGGTATCAACAAAGCTAGGTTCTCCTTCGAACGAGTACCAACATTGTGGCAGGAGAAAAAGTTAAATTTCTTATATCCAAAACGTGAAAAAATATCACACTGTTGCATAATATTTAATTTGCGAGCTATTAGATTACAACGATTGCGGTAGTGACCTTGAAATGCTAAGGCCTACTCTTGCTTGCTCACTACTTGTCTCCTTACCTCTAAGCTCATGGCTCTCAACTAGCGTCTGCCTTGCCTTACAGAACTTTTCTTAAGGGAAATTAATCCCCGCCATCTTGTTTCAGGTTTCCGATACTAACATATCTGTTGTGTGTTTAGAGAATCATTTCTCTTCGTAGCTGAAATAGTTCCGCGGATCCACAAAGGAGAGCAGCACACTCGCATACTTGATCACGTGGTGTTAGTCAACTCCTCACGTCCCTCCCCACATCTCCCTCCATGCTCTTTCCAGGCTCCCTCCCCTCCCACTGGACAGTTATCGGTCTCTTTCCATCACACCATTCACTTCCTAGGCTGAAGCATTGTTGCCAAACTAGGCTGTGGACGTACTGTGTGTGCGCCAGCTCTGTCCCCGGCGTGTATGCATTGTCTGTCCTAAACGTCACGTATGCTACTGACTGGATTCAGTTTCTTGGACGTACTCCATTGCAAATTGAACGACTGTCAAAAACTAAACAAATAAAAGAAAACCATAATATAAGCAGAGTATGCTTAGTCAGCAAGATACATACACAACAAGAAATTCCAAAATGGAATCGGGTCAAATAGAAACAAGGAACAAACAGATAATAAATGAAAATAATAACAAATAAAGTAAAAAATCAAGTAACATGCTTTATTTGTTATTATTTTCATTTATTATCTGTTTGTTCCTTGCTTCTATTTGACCCGATTCCATTTTGGAATTTCTTGTTGTGTATGTATCTTGCTGACTAAGCATA
>PNEQ01130747.1:14512-39616 GCA_003012365.1 Medauroidea extradentata | reverse complement strand
CTTTAGTGCGTGCGTGCATTTATTTTTGTGATGGCCGAACTAGCAGAAGTTATCGGGAATATAAAAGAGAATGAAGAATCATCATGTACGAAATAAATAATTACATTCTACTGTAAATAACACCATTCCTTCATCATCGGCTATAATATTTTCATCATTTTCCAATGTTGTTTGGAATAATAAGTTATTTCTCATTCACGTCACAACGAACGTTAACAGATCACGATGTAGCAGACTGGCCCGAAAACGTCTAGCAGACGATTTGCCCCCATAACTCTATCTCGCGAGGTGGAGCGGCGGGAGCATGACCTACTTGACCTGGAGGCGCTTGACCTTGCGAGTAAAACGGACCCCCGCCATATTGTTTCCGGCAAGTAAAACGCCTAGGAGTGCCCCGGGAGCTGAGAGAGCAAAAAGAGACGCCAGGTCACTGCGAGTAAAACAAACCTAATTACCTATGACGACAGTGCAAAAACGTTAACAAATGCGGTATTTTCTTGCAGTTTCCTTTCAGTTTGTTTACTAAAGAAAATCATGTACATTATGTACTTTAAAAAAATTCTGTTTCTTTGCTAAAGTTGACCGTATTACACGGGAAATCAGGCACGTGGCAAAACGTAAAATGTGGGAAAATTAACCATGGCTCTTATGACAAAAGTGATGGGACCAAACGAACCAAACGACTCATCTGGGAAAGCGTATCTCGTGGGAACGCCTGAAGCGAGTTTTACTGTATAATTTATTCTCTTGATGTAAATTTTGTGTTATGGAACACTATACATGCTGTACGGAAACTTGATTTTCTGGAAGCCATTCTTCTAGTGTGGATATGTTTTCAGACCAACCATGTATCCTTATGTCAAACATCACCAATAACACTGGCATGTGAAAAATGATATGTGACTGCCACATGGCAGTGTTATTGTTGACGTTTGGCGGAAGGATACATGGTTGGTCTGAAAACATACCAAAGCAAGTCTTCTAATATAGTCTACTGTCCAAGTGCTAAGGCAATGCATGGTGGTGGACACACATAGCCAGTGACGTTGTCAGCTGCTGCCCGCTGTGTGTTACAGTTAAATATCAGTATAAAGTACTTCAGTATTAAGTACTTTTCATTATAAAGTTGTGCCCCTTGATAACTAGTTCTTGGGTCCCTCGGTGCCCTAGTGTATTTTCTGTCCCTTTTGACTGTGTGGCCTCAGATCCCGCCTCCCCCTCTACTTAACCTCGAACTGGTGCCTATCTGGTGAAGAGGGGAGGTAGGGGATAAGCGAGTTGGATGGTGAGGAGAGGGACGGTCGGGGTGTGGGGCGAGGGGACTGGACGGAGAGGTAGATGTGGTTCAACGAGCGGCCGAGGCAGAAGGTCTAGGCATTGGCATGGCCTTAGTATTCGATGCAAAGACCGTCGGTATTACTGAAGAAGACGTTTTTCCATCGGGGATTGTCCCGTTTCCTGGCTGATAGAAGACTTCGCCGTCTCGGGAGAGGCGTGTCTGTTTGGATTGCAGCGACACATAAGGCTGGTTCACCTCAGAAACAAAAGGTAGTTGGTATCCTACCTGGGCGACGAGCGAGGTAAGAAGAATAGATATATTTGCAGTGCTGCGGAGTAAGAAACTTTACGGCGATAGATATCCTTCACGGAAGTACATCAGACACATACGTTTTTTTCGGAGCATTTAACCTTCGTCGTTTTCATTCAGAGGCCTCCTACGCATTTAGTTTTTGAACTTTATTGAACTGTGAACTTTTCCATTTTACTTTGGGCGTTCGGGGTAGTCCTGCTATCTTTATTATCAATAATATATGTACGTGAGGTTTAGGCGATCGAACACTTGTATCGGTACGCTGTTGGTACCGTTATTTTGGACATTAGTCATTTAGTTGGTATTTGGACAGTTGTATGGTCTCCTTAATGAGACGTAAGAGTTTATTTTGTTTAATAGAAGGGGACATTATGTGTAACTTCATGTTTGTACGATCCTATGTATTTTGTTTAATAGAAGGGGACATTAAGTGTAACTTTGTGTCTGTACGATCCTATGTATTTGGTTATGTGGGTTATTTGGTATTAAATCTTTGAGCAGGTGAAGTTGACTTTGTGGTTATTTGGTTGTACACTATTTCAAAGTACATAATTCCGAACACCTAGAGAGAGTTTTTAATTTAGTAACTGTTCAGTTTAAAGTATTTTCAATATTAAGTATACAATTTTTAGTTCCCTTCAAGTACTTTGTAATGAGATTTCACTTTGGCAGTGCCATACTGAAGCCTGCAGTACACTACTTGGAAACCCTAGAGTAGACTGCAGCAGCTGCTTGCTAGATCATAACATGCCTGTGTGCTGTTGCTGCCATACACCAGCCACTTCTAAATGTATCGTTAGGCACATGACTGCAGGGGTTTTCCTAAATATCGATTACAAATACCAGTTAAATTAATAACACATCACTTGAATACAAATGTAAACAAATATTTTACTTTTATCGCACCTAAATAACACATGTATTTGTGGAATAAAGGCTCACACGCCATAGTACGATGATTAGGTTGTAGTTTTCTCCACCTGGCCGCATAAGAATTGCAAGCTGGTGAGATAGGAGCTAGATGCGAGCTCCAGTAAGCAGCACACATTTCACAGTGAGGTAGAAGTGGCCTATGTCACAAATATAATGCTCATCTCAAATATAAATGGTAAATTTAATGTTAAAGAAAGTGGCATTTGTTTAGATTTGTGATGGAAAACATAATCCTTGTAACATCAGACGACTACAAAACTTATAGCTTAACTTTCAAATGATTTTTGGGTTACCGAAAACTTTTACACTTTCATATAAGAATTAAATTAAAAAAATTATACATCTCTATATTCAAAATGTACACTTCTTAACAGAGAATTGATGCCCCAGAATTTTTAATAACACTCTCTAAGAAATTTTAACAGTTCGCAACATGACTTTAAGTTAATGTGCTGTTGCTTCTCATGAAAAACCAAACGACTTATCAAAAATAAAATAACTTACTTTAGTACGCAGATGAAAAATAAATAAATTTACTTTAATATGCAGATAATGTTTATTGAGTAAAGCAAAACAATGTCACAAATGTCTGAATACAATCCCTTTTTTTCGCCAGAAAAGTTAAAATACAGCACTGTGGGATATATTTATATTGGTGTTTGTACAACGTCCATAAATATGTAGGTATTGCCAGGGCTGCTCGTTATTGTGTAGAGGCCAACTGATGCTGCTACAACAAGTATCTGCAGCAACTAACTCAAACTACGGTAATTAAATTTATCGTTTAATGTGCAGAAGACACAGCCGTTAGCCTAGGCTTGCTGAACACAGTATTCTGCCAGACAGCAAGGAGTGTCAGTTAGCTGCGTTAACCACACCGCCACCCATCCTTGTCCAGTCACCTTCACTTATCAGGGTATATATGTTTATTTTGGTATCAGTTCTTGCACTGAGTGTTTCTCTTGTGGGTAGGCTTTGTGTTAACTAAAAGATGCTAAGCATGATCTAGTTTCTATCAGTATTTAGTTTAAATATGCAAGTCATCAGCCTTATGATACACTGAAAGTGTGTCAGTATGTAGAAAGTTGCGTCGCAGTGCTTTGACAGGCAAAAGACCTAACCGTGTTTTTTTTTTTTTTTGACAAAACATCTTTCCATTAACGTGTTGTATAAATACGAAAATATGAACCGTGCTCTACCTGCTGACCAATCCAATAATTGCCTCTATCTGCATCTGTATTTCCACCATTCTTTAGCCTTTACTTTTTTCTCAGTCTACGTCTCTCCGTCCTACTCACTCAATCACTTGCCTCTTCTTCAGTCTTCCTTGTGACTTTTTACTCCGATATTCTAATCCCAATGTCCTTTAACTTTCCATCCTCGTAGCATGTCTGTTGCACCTCACTCTTGCCTCCTCTATGGTTTTTGTTCTTTGAAATATTGTTTGCTTAGAGTTGTTGCAACTGTTTGTTTTTATAGGGAGTATGGGGAGGCATGGCACAATGGAGGCCGTTTCCATAACAAACAGAATGTGTTTGAGGACTTCCAGTGTGCAGCAGAGTACCTGATAGCTGAGGGCTATACCAGCTCCAGCAAGCTTGTTATACAGGGCGGTTCAAATGGTGGCTTGCTCGTAGGTGCTTGTATTAACCAGCGTCCTGAGTTGTTTGGGGCAGCCATAGCTGAAGTGGGGTGAGTTTCACATTAGAGGTATATATTACAAGTGATTGTTCAGAGGAAACTGTTGTAGCTTCCGTATATGCGAGAGATTCACTTTGTACGTGAGCTTATCTCATTGTTCATCATAATGCAAAATTGTGGCATTTGTAGAGAAATTACATAAAACTTTTTAAGATTACATTCATGCAAAGCAATTTACGTTATTGGTATTGTTCAGTAGTGTTATAAATGATGCTTTCTGAAATCTGCTTATAATTAATGCAATTTTTTTCTGAGTTTTTGGATGACATGTATAAATTCCATGTTTTTTTATGCAGTAAATGCTTGAATGAACTTGATGCTGCTGAACACACAAAATATTGACAGTAGGGAACAGGATGCATTATGTATAAAGATTGTTCAAATGATAAAATAAAAACTTAGCAACCAACTCTTTAAAGTTATTATTTTTCCAGTAGTGAACAGTGTATGATCTAGCATTACCTCACTCTGTGTTTGTTAGCAATGAATTACAGTTGTAGTTCCCATGTTTTCTTATTGTAAAACATTTTGTTAGATTAATAACAAATTAAATATTTATTTGTAGTTTTATAAACATTATGTAATACTTATGTAACTGGTTAGGTTCATTAAATCTTCATAGTTTAACAACCAGAAAACAGTATAATTGTTGAATCTTTCCTATTGCAGACACTCACAATATCTGTGCTACACATTCATCACTAAACTATTAAATAGCCTGGGCTACTCACTTTTTTTGTGAATGCAGTAGAGCCTCTATCTGACAGTCCACGGTTCCCTAGAATTGTATTGTTTGATAGCTGGAGTCGTTTGATCCGAACAATTAATTTTCACCTCTAAAAGTAACACAATTGTCTCTTGAAGTGTGTATTCTGTTTTAAAGTTTGTATTTGTCACTGGTTAAGTAGAGATTTAAATGAAAAGGTTGTTTTGTGTTATAAGCAAACTTATTCAGAATAAAATTATGTAAGTATAAAAATAAAATAAAACATTATATGTGGACGTTATTAACAATTTATAAATATTTTGGATGAAAAAATGCTGCAGAGGTATAAAAACTATTTTTCATGCACAATGTAACTGTGATGTGCCGCAACGTGCTTCTACATCCTCCTCATTTTGTCCCTACATGATTGAACTAGCATCTGGGTATCCAGTCTACACTGCACATGGAGGTAAGATATTAAGGAGTAGGTGTGTAGTGCGCAAAGTTTCAGGCTACACCCCACCCATAACTGATAGTCACGTGCAATTTGCATCCAGTCTGGCCGCAAAGCTGAATCTCATATTTCATGTTTTTTCCCTCCCACTCTCTCGAAGCCTTCGTCTTTGTTTCTGTGTCTGGCAGTTGGCCCAGTGTTTGGGGGGGGGGGGGGGTTTAAACAGATGACACATTTCTTTTTCACATTACGTCACGGAAAGTAAAGGATCAACACTTCACAGAGCCCGTAAATGAGGTAGAAAAAAAGTCAAATATTATCTAATCTTTTTTCTCTAGCTTCACGTCTGGTTGTGCACATTAGAATTGAGCTCAGATAGTATGTACTTGACTTTGACAATTTCCATTGTGTTATCGGTCACTCTGCTCATAAGGCATGTGTCTGTGCACGTTGCTGTGGCATAAGAATGGCCTAAAGGCCATGTTAACACAGTACAGTATCTGCTACCGAAGCTTTATAAAGGCCGCCATACAAGCTGCTATACCAGCTACTATACAGGCTGGTTATGCATATTGCTATTAGACGATACTAGCTAGTGTCACTTGGGGAAGCAATGTTGATGTGCGTGCAAATGGCACACACTCGAGCGGTTCCAACTGAATATGTTAATTTTTATGGGAAACAATAGCAAATGATATGGGAATGGTATTTTTATGTAGAATAAAACTTTATGTTAGTATCAATAACGTAAAGCACATACAAATATTGCATTGTTCGATAATAAGTAATAACACAATACATACAATTTTCAATATATGAGAGACTATTGTACGGTAACCAAAATGATCAACTGTGGAGTAAGAAGTGCTGGGTGGTCTAGTTGTAGCATGCCTTCTTTTTCAACAGGAGGATTATTTTCGGTTTGGGTTTCAAATCCCAACTAGCCTGGTAACTATTATTAACTAATTTATCCTATCTGGTACTGATTTATGCTAACTTACGTGTTTGTCAGTGGTATTTTATTTCTAACATACGGTACATGTGTATAAATGCAATATCTATAAACTATTTTTATGGCAAGGCAATGTGAACCTGAATTGCCTGTCATTTACTATCAGTGGCATAAACATCCACAAACTGTACTGTAAACAATTGTTGTATTGTAATACTGTAGCTGGTAATTTTGTGTTATGACATGATAGAAGCTGGTGTGACATTTTTGGTAGGTGTACATGGTACATGTATACTGTTAGCAATTGTACACCACTATTTAACATAATTTTCTAATCACATAGCTCACACATTTTAACAATTCGTCATTACTTGTTGAAAAGATATAGTATGTGTTATTTTCATATTGTATTCGTTTACTTCAAACCTACTATAATGATAGTGTGAAAGTAATACAAAAAGGTAAGAAAATATTGCAACAGTTTATTGGTCTGTAATTATTTGTACAATACATTTATTTCTTAAAGAAAATTATATGATTTGCACAAATAAGTTAATAAACAAAAAGTAAAAATAATAAAATACAGCTGAGTTTTGAAGCTACAGTACGCAGTCCACAAACGTTACCTACGAGCCAGGCGCTCTAACCACTACACCAACACGACTATATGCATATTGGAGTTATAAATACAATATATAATAACTAAGTTTTACTTGCTTTTGAAATAATTTTTGTAGTACTGCTATCATTTGAAGTTCTTGGAATAAATTGAAACACTAGTACTTGAAATAAACACGCGTCACTGGAATTAAAATTTATCTTTTTTTAAAGCTGTTAGAGTGAATTTCAAACTCATGTACACAATTTTGCAGTGTGATGATGACACACTTTTTGCTTCCTTGTAATATTTCATGCAGTTGTCGATGGAGCGCTCCGCGTTCTGATGCTGCAATGTGATTAGTCCTACGAAGGCTAGTACTGGACCTGGGATAGAAAATAGCACCGGTTCTGTTACGAAACCTGGTTTTAAAACTGCCAAGCCAGATGAAAAAAACCAAGATGTCTGCCGTACAGGCCGGTATAACACCTGGTTTGGCAGACCTTGTCCAGGCTAGTGCAGAATCTGGTACCATGTAATATCGCCTGAAGATGCAAATACAGCTAGTCCCATCACTGTATGCGGCATGTGGGCTGATAAGGTTTTTGTGTACAATTGCTTCAAGGTTTATCACACAATATCCCATTTTCTAAGTACGTACAGTACTAAGAAATTACTGAACAAATGTTTTTAGTAAAAATTTCTTTGCAGACATTTGTTGAAAATGCTGGTGAATGCAAGACGCCATTAATTCTAAGACGCAGTCCGCTTTCAGGTCTCAAAAAAGTGTGTCTTAGAAGCAAGTATGATATGGAAAAATGTTTTAAGTTGATAAAGTAACATACCAGTAAAATAAGGAAAATTGTTAGAAAGTTGAAGTTATTTCAAGCAACATAGCCATAGCCACATTTGTCCACGGTACAAAGTGGTACGGGGTATACTATAGGGGCAGTTATTTCCTGCTTCTGAGGCACTGTAACAGGAGAGCGATAAAAGTGACTGCTGCCATCGTGCCGAGAACCACTTCACCTCTGTCAGCAGTGCAGAGGATTTAACTGGCCCACAGTGCTTTAGTTTTATGCTTTCTTCTGTAATGCTACGACTTTATAAGCCCTATACAGCTGGTACTTGAACAGTTTTGCGGAATGTTTAGGAGAATGTTTTTTAAGAGGTACTAATAAATGTGCATTCTATGTAGTTATCTACGAAAAGAAAACATGGTTTCGGTGCACCTCAAAATGCTTAAAATACATATTTTTCAGACTGTTGTAATGTAAAAAATACCAACTGGAATCGTAAAAGAAAAATAGAAAAACAGGTGCTGGACATTACTACGCACTTTCTATAAACAAAAAAGTAGGATCATTGCTTATTAAGTCCCATTGCAAAAAGTCATCAACCAAAATGCTGCACGCCGTTTTCACGCCCCGCGCATTAAGGCAATACATGTCGGTAATGCATGAGCCAGTCTAGCCTTTGTGAAGAATAGATTTCTATGAGAAAGGATTTTTATTTGTCATACACAGTTTTTCTATGGAGTAAATAGAGTAATGGACAAAACAATGAACCAAGGCTTTTATTCAAGACTGTTTTGTCACATTCGATGGTGCCGAAACCCGGGAACTCTTCATGAAGGACTTCGTGAAGGTGAGACTACTTACTTATTTGCTGGAGTAACTAGAAAACACTTGACCACTTGTAATTACCTTAAATAGCTTTATAGAGTACTCATATAATTTTTTACGGAGACATCTCTTGACTATTAAAATTATTTGCATTTAATTTAAAAAATTGTATTTCTTACACCAGAGATGATTGAATATAAACTTTATGTAAAAAATGGCAAATTCTGATGTATGTATAGGGGTATTTTGATGGGTCAAAACTGGCCAATAATTTCTTTATACTTCTGTTATGACCTACCATTTTTAGGGCCCTTTTCCTGGAAGCTGTGAGAGGCTGTAACAAAGGAATTTTGTTGTGTGCATACATTATTATTTTATTGCTGTGGTCTCGTGAACAAATTTATATCACTTTATATTGTGATTTTTTTTTTTTAAATATAAACATTGTCACGAGAGGTTGGGCATAGTAACAAAAAAATAATAATAATATACTTTGTTAGAAAAATGTGAAAATACGTGAAAATAATGAAGCAGATAATAACTGAGAATATGTGACAAAATTTGTGCCGTTTAATACAGCCCTACCTTAGACTGAAAGGTGGGAAGAAAATGCGTAGTAATAAATACTGAACTGAAACTGCAGTGCACAACAATATATAAAATAAAATTAAATGATTTCTGTCGCATCCACCTTGTAGCCTGTCGTAAAATAAATACAGAAAGTTTGGTATAGCACATGTACAAAAAAACTAACTAAAGGAAATAATAAAATTACACTCTTGGGTGCAACATAACCTGGGATGGGATCGTGCATAGTCTATAGACGACCCATACAGGTCATGTTTTCTATCTTGTAGTTCGTATACCTTATTACAGTATCAACTAGTCTAACAACTCAAGCAATGTAAAAGTTGAGTAATTAGGTTGTAGAACTGTTTAAGTTATGGGGCTGTATGTCACTTTTGAGGAACTCCCACTTGAGTACTGAAATAAAAGATAAGATTCAAATTACTGTTGTTTATTACTAACAAGTAAGTTAAGTAAAATATTTACAAAAATTAAGTTACATTGTCAATACTCAAAATTAGTGTGTAATTTAGTGAAACAAATTTAAAGATTGACTTTTACAAAAAACAATAATAGGTGAGTTGAACCAAATATCATAAAGGACAATATGGGAAATTCCAGCTTTGTAGCATTGTAAAGCGCGAGACGAGTTACCAACAGCAAGTGTTGGAAACACTAGCAAAATTTACATTATTATGTCTCTATTTTCTATGGTGTTTGTAAATTTACACACTGAATTTCTCTTAGGCTAAGGGTATGAGAAAGTGTTTATTAATCTTTTAAATTTTAACTTATGAAAATAATATGAAACAGAGTATGTCTATATTCTAAAATCATGATTACATTTCAATTTATACATAACATACATATAGCACATAGAGCTATGTGCTACTGCAGAAGGAACAGCACTCTGTCGGCGTGTGCTGGAACCAAATAAAATGTCTCGTGTTTTTCTTATGAGTTTCCTATATTGTCCTTTATGATATTTGGTTGAACTGACTTGAATGATTTATAAGAAAATGTGTTTGGTTAGTTACAACAATTAGTATCAAGAACAGAGATCATGATAGGGCTGTAAGTAAAGATCTCATTGGCCAACAGTTAACACAAGCGAAAAGAAACTGACTGTTATCCATCATAAAACTAAGAAAGAAATCTGCATATAAAAATGAGTAATAAATATTAGTAACACATAGAATGCTCATTGTTTAGGTGCGCTCTTGTCCAGCAATGTCTCATCCAATCTCAGGTTTGTTCTTGAAGGATATCGGTAACCAAATTACATGTTTCTAACAACTAATTAATCTACATCTTGGCGAACAAATAAAAGAAAAATTGAAATTCAACCCGGCATTCTGTCGAGCACTTAACCCTACGTCTGAGTCTGGCGCATCGAGGCATCACCATTTTGAATGCTCGAACTCAGAAGCTCAAGACTGATAACAGAAGCTCTAAACAAAAAAGCTCGGTGAGATGGAACGAAAAGCTCACGGAAACCTGGCTGACAGGTATGTATACTTCACAGTAGTACATCTTGAAGCTTCTATGCTAACACTTACTGATCTCTCCAAACCGGCACTACGTTCACTGTCTCTTTCCTACAAGGCATGCGCTACTCAGCGCTGTTGAGGTCACAGGTTAACTGCCCTGCGCAATGACAGGGAAAAACTCGACAGGAATGCTGTGTGCAGCACACACTGTCAGTGCGTCTGCTCTCTCACTGATGTTAAACGTGGAACAGGAGAGCGGGGGAGTGTCGACAGAGACGTCCAGCTCATAGCGCATGGCTGCTTCCATCACCACATCCCTCACCTGCCTACAACCTAACTGTAAGGCCATCTGTCCGCACGCACTACCGGGACACTGCCTGCAAACAAAAGAATCGACAAGCGCCGAAGTGACAGTAATCTCGGTGGGCTTTCTGAAGTAGTAAACTGAAAAACTCTAAACCGAAAGATTGTAACCAAACTCTCTAGACCTCCATGATCCTAACTAGAAAGAAGTTACTGGTACTTCTCGAAAACTAAATACTCTTTAAAATGAGCAATCAAAATAAATTATTTACCTGTTTTGAGTATGGGTGAGGAAGAGAAGGAAAAAACCCTGAATTTTACCGTTGTGACAGTATTACCAGTATTGCAATGATTTTGCTTTCATTTTATTGCTACAGACTTGCAACTGTATTATCAATGAGTTTTTACCTTTTTTTTTTAATTACTATTTTATCATAGTGGTCTCATTAACATGTTTTAATTTTAATCAATTTTCATCCCAATTTTATTTGCATAATTTTTTGCAATTACCTTGGCCTTATTTTATCATTCTAGACCCTGTATCATATTTGCATTTTTTTTTTTTACAGTGGTCTTGCAAACACATTTCAATCAGTTTTTACCATTATTTTTACTGTTTAATCTCGTTGATATTTTCTTGGCTTTATTGTATAGCGAGTTTGTAGGCATTATTTTATCATGGTCTTGCAAACATGTTTTATTGTTGTGGTCTCACAAACATACTGTATTTTTGTAAGTTTTTATCGTAGTTTTCTTTGCATTTTTCATGAATTTTTGATTTTGTCTCGGAGTGGGAGAGAGGACAGACAGAAAGTGCAGTGATTTCTCGCATATGTCTGTGTTATGCGTCCGGCATAATTTGGCAGACGTGTGCTTAAAAGTTCATTCTAGCCAAAGCTTTTAATTGTTAATGGTACCTGCAGTATGTCATTGCTGCATGCTAACAAATATTTTTAAATGTGTACGGTAATCATTTATTGCAACATCTTGTATTTTTGCATACATTTCCAACTTTTTAAAAACCTTTTTTATTTTATAGTTCCAGAGAATGATGATGTTTGATCACTGGTGTCATTAGATCGAGGTTGTATTGTACTTGTACTCTTTTCAGTAAATGTGAGTTTAATACTGCATGGGTAAATTTTAACTTACTGGTATTTTAAAACTTGAATGCCTAATTTTGGTTTATATGTTGGGTAACAATTTAATTTGTTGGCTAAAGTTAGTGTTACAATTTTATCCTGGTGAGCTTTAAATTAGTGTTCTGCCTTACTGCATTCTGAGTTTCTGACATTCTAACTACAGTAGCTATATTATGTTATTTGAGATATAAGTGTAACTACAAAGCTTAGAATAATATTTATTTCAATATTTCAAATAGTGTAATGATGAAAACATTTTTTCTCATTCAGTGATGAGTAATTGAATGGTTGCACTGTTACTAACCATTACCAATGCACAGCGTAAGATGAAGCAATACATCAGAAACTTAAGGGTGCTGCCTACCTCGGAGTCCTGGCAGCAGGAAGAATAGGGTTTTACATGTTAAATAAGTTTTGATGGGGCTCAATCACAATTTCTGATATCACGTCTGTACAAAAAATATTTTCTGTGCAGAGAAAACAAGAATAATGCTAAATTAATAAAATTGCACAAACATATTATGAGTGTTTGGTGTGTTTTCAGGTTGTAAAAATGCTCATTTTACCCACAGCTTTTGGGGTATTGAAAAAACTGCCTAAAAGATTCATTAGCAATGTGCGTGGCACCAAAATAAATAAAAGTCAGTAGTGGCGTATATGTAGCTTCAACAGGTATTGAGCCATATTGAAAATTATTTAACATGTAAAACTCTATGATTGCTTCTGCCATGGCTTCGAGGTAGGCAGTGCCCTTAATAGTTACAGTAGTAGGAAAACCTAAGTTTCTAACAGGTTAAAAATTTTCCTGTAGACATAGCTTGCAGTCGCTTGCCGTGGTGCCAATCTGACTGTTTTCAAGCACTAGCCGAAACTGTTAACAATTTCAGTTTTCGTAAAAAATTGGTTAATGTTAAAAAAGGCCTATTTCCGAATAACGTGATATTTACTCAATTTTAGCAACAACTGCATTTCAAAATTTTTGTCTGCTATTCTGTGTAAGCATGTCTCACTAGGTTTTTATTGCTATTTTTGTAACAATTGTATCAATATATCGCAACAGTGGCATTTCGCCTGTAGGAGATTGTGTAGTATACTACTCAAGTCACATGTGTTATCTTCGGGCAGCACAATATGTAACAGATGTCACCAGAGTCTGAACTATTATTTGGTATATCATTGTATACAACTCACTTAAAAAATGTTTGTCAAGATTTTAATGGCATTTAGGTGTATTTCCTGTTATCATCTTACAGCCAGTTAAATAGTTAACCGGTGGTGGTTTTTGTCGTTAACTGCGTATTTTAACAAATTAAAGTTAAGTTAATAAATTTTATAACTACATGATAAGTTTAAAAGCTACCTACTTTCTTAATTAATAATTAGTAATCGTAATTTTTTAAAAATAATTTATCACATGTATGATTTTCTGTATTGGTAGCATGGATTTTTATGCATTGTTTTTTACCCGAACATATTTTTTGCAGTGTGTTCGACATGTTGCGGTTTCACAAGTTTACAATTGGTCACGCATGGACCACTGACTATGGTTGCTCTGATGACAAGGATCATTTTGAAACGTTAATAAAATATTCTCCATTGCACAATGTACGTTCTGTTGACAATAATGTGCAGGTGAGTGTCAGCCTAGTGTTTATTATGAATGTGAAGTTCTCTGTATTCTTTTCTCTCTTCCTATTAGTAAATTACCTAACTACTAATATCTATGATCTTAGGACAGATTTTTGTGTAGGTGCTGACTTCAGAGTTGTACTTAATTGTGTTGCAAGATACACACGGCTCAGATAGTTTTTTTAAACACCTTGGTAGACAAACTGTAATTTTATATTTTGGCGACAAAAGAGAATGGCAATATGAATAAAATTCAGTAAAATTTGTGCAGAAACTAACAAGTCCTTACAGAGTTTTACTGTTAGCTAAGTGAACTTAAAATCGCAGGTGGATAACACATTATTTTTTACCGTAATGAAAATTTTTTACTTTCATAGTTTTTGTATAATGGCAAGTCATAGTCCAAATTTGCATAAAACTGTTTTATACTAGAAAGAAAAACCGACTTACCGAAATGAAGTAATTCACACTGAAGAACAGTGTCATGGGCTATGCCATGATATGTATAAAAACTGATTGAATAATTTTTTTACTTAAAAAAAATTTGAGAAATTAGTAATTTTTAATTTTATATTCAGTAAGTATTTAAAAAATAATCGGTGCAGTTTTTATACATATCTTGACACTGTTCTTCAGTTTGAATAGTTTCATTTCTGTGCAATATTTGAACAAAGTTTTTTGTGAGAATGCTATCGGGAAAAGTAGTTCGTTGGGGAGGGACGACGTAGGAGATAGTCATCAGGTTAGTCACCAGCTAACTTTTTGCCCCGGGTAAAGTTAGGAACCATAAATACAATATTGAGCAGTTGTTTCTATCACATTACAATGAAGTAAAATGCAAGCATAAATAGCATGTTGACTTTTTTTTTGTAGTATCCAGCGACACTGTTGCTGACTGGAGACCATGATGACCGTGTTGTACCGCTGCACTCGTTAAAGTTTATAGCAACTCTGCAGGCTACGCTTGGTCACTTGGAGAAACAGGTAAGAAATATATATTAGATTTTTGCTTGTGGTGCTTTGAATTTAGGAAAAAATTATACACTTATGTAGAGACCATGTGAAAGGCTGTGCTTGCAGTCCAAATCATAAGTGCATCACAGGTTGCTAAGTGTGTTAAGTAAATTGGGTTATTTATTACTGTTTTTTTGTCACATATTTTATTGATATAATGTAATTTTAATTATAGTATGGGTGGTATTTATATTTTAATGATTTAAGTAAGAACACTTATAAACATAATACTCATACCAAATTAAAAATGTTTCACAGTTTTTGGGGAATGACATGTCAATTCATTATTATAAAACATTGTTTTGGCCAAAGTTTTGGGGATAAAAACTACTACATTTCTAGTACCTATGTAACTCTATTGATAACAACATGACTAAACTTTATCACCCTGATACTAACTAACAATAGAATAAAAAGTGGTGACGCAACACAGCTGGTTGCTTAGCAAGTGATTAAGCTAGCGTTGTGTTAATGTTAGCTAACACTAGAATAGACACCAGGTTCTCTCAACTGGCCTTTGGTAACAAACAATAGCCATAGCGTCACAGTGATGACAATTTGAAACGTGTTTAATGTACACATGTGTAGTTTGAGTGTTACTTTTGCAAAAGGGAGGTGGTTTCAAACTACTAATTAAATTTTATTTTCCAGACTAATCCACTTATGATTTTTGTGGATACGAAGAGTGGGCATGGTGCAGGCAAGCCAATGAGTAAAATTGTGAGTATCCATTCCTGCTGTCTTTGCAGCTCTTATCACTTAAGATAAACAGATCAGAATGTAGGATGAAGCCCATGGTAGGGAGAGCAAGTGAGTTGAGTAATAAAGTAATTCTGTAATGAGTAAGGTCGGTAATGGGACAGTTTTAAATATAGTTGGTTGGAAACATTAGTTTCTTCTTCCTCTGAAGTTTGTATCCGTAATTTTTGCTGCACAGTAAATTCTAAGAGAAACAGTGGTATGTACTTGGTCTGCAATTTACATTTCATTTTCACCTTGTAAACAGATGTTTAAACGTTAATTTATTTTACTTTTGTTGAGTGCACTTAATACTGGTTTAGTTGAAAATTCAGTAGAATCCCGATTTTACGAGGCCTCATGGTGCCCAATATTGACCTCGTAAAGTAGAGTACTTGTAAAATGGTGGTTAGGCCTCAGAGTGCCAGAGAATGACCTTGTAATATCATTGCCACTTTATAACGACCCAACTTTGAAGAACCGTAAAAATTTTTCATAAAAAGGCAAAAATTTGTAGGAAATTGGGTGAAATTATGTTTGTGCACGTAGAGTTGCGTTTCTCGCCTCACAGCAGTATCCTGTCCTCCCCCTCCTGCAGCCTTCATGTAACTTTCCACGTGCGACATGTGCCGTGCTTTGTATGGTTCAACATGTGACTGGACCAACTAGACAGTGGACTACAGCTTGCACCCTGCGGCAGAGAAACAGAGAGAGAAACAGTTGGAGGATGGAGAGCTAGCATGTGACCTTGCCGGCAGCAACTGCTGTCTACACGCCTCCTTCCCCCCAATCATAGTAAAACAATTTACGCTTATCAGTGTCGCCTCTCTCTCACAGACATGTCTCATTTACTTCCTTTCGCGCAATACATGTATGCGTATAACCTTTCTTTGTTGATTTTCAGTTTTGATGAGGACTTATTTTTTCAACTTATTTATGGACTTTTTAATTTGGAAACATATTAGGTTTATTTTTTTGGACAATTGTTGATGACCCATGCAGTTGTTTTTATATTAATTTGGTTATGTGAACAATTGCAGACATCCTGCACAGTTTTGTTCGTAATTTACTTGGATTTTTTGCTCGATTCTCTAAACAATGGGCCTTTCTCACAAATTTTGCTGAGAACATGTATGTAATCTGCATGAAAAAACCTAGCCCATGCGAGGTGAAATTTTTAAATTTGGAGTGAATTTTAGGCAACTATAGTATAGTAATTTAAAAATTGTGCATTTGAAACGCCTGCGAAAACCTTACATCACAACATAGTCGCCGCTGTGACATCATCAGCCCGTAAGCAAGAAGCTAGGAGTAAGCAGAGCAGATGCGCAAGTGCTGTTTTAGTCAAACAGATTAAATTTTGGCAAAATGCTGGACTATTATCAGTGTTTTGTACCAAGATACAAAAATGAGCATAAATTCAGCCTTGCAACTATTTTTTACTGCCTCAAAATTGGAAAAAACACAACTGAAAGTGTTCAAAGCAGTGCGCCAAGACGTGAATGTTACTTGTCATACTTTGTGCTGTTGCAAATATTATTTTAATGACGACTAAGTAAACATTTAATAATCCAAAGAGAAAACTAGTATGATAAACCTCACGTCATGTCACTGCTGTTACTTCTTATTCTGTGCTTATGACGTTATGTAATGATTTTATGCTAATGGTGTGTTGTGCAACATTATAGATTGTGCATAACTTGAAAGCTCTAAACATACCATGGCTAGCAGCAAATCTTTGCATACTGCAGTTTCAATTTCATCATTTCTTATTGACAACTGCATCTACAGTGTATGACTGCTCCGAACTTTTGTGTAAAATCATGTAAGTCTGGTTGTTTACATCACTATAACCTACCGTACATTGGCACCTCTCATTTCGAGAACAGTGTGGTATTCGTTATGTTTTAGATACTTATATATCATAAGTACGTATACTTTCGGTAAATTGTCTGACTTAGCTTTAATAGTATACCCTTCAGACAAAGCCATAGTATGTTATGGTTATGAACTGCACTGTATGAATTTATACAATGTTTCGAAGGCAAGAAAAGCAAGTGTTATGTTAGGTGTTCGTACAGGCTGATTACATGGACCAATCAAAATCAGTTTACGAACAGTCACGTCTGCTTCTATTTTTACAGTTCTATTTAGCATCATATTTTCATACCAAAGTGTTAAGAAAAAAAATCCTTTTTGCTGTGTTCGTATGTCTCCATTATTATTAATATGGTACATATTTTAATTCATTTTAAATTCATGCAAACACCACTTTGTTGAACGATCTGTGCTTTTATTTATTTTACTCAAACTTGGTGGATAGCAAGCCAACTTGTTGCTTATATAAAAATACCAAATTATGTAGTTGTTAAAGTCGCAGGTTGCTAAGCAGCATGGCGTCCCAAAGTCGACCCTCTTCACTGTATTAAAATTGAGGGAACAGTAGTCCTGTAGAGATGATTGGCCAAACATGGTAGATGGATGGCTTGCGTGATTTCTACTCAGCAGAGATAAGAGTGATGGGAGAGAGGTTTGCATACTGTTCCCAAGCCAAGACAACGCTCTTGCCTTTTATTACAGATGGATGATTAAAGGTTCGCAGAGTATAAAAAAGAACATTTTAGAAAAGGTATCAACAGTTGCCTCATAACTTTTGCATTAATTGATGTTTTATTTTGGGAAATAAAGATTACAGTTGTTTTATCGTCATTGCTAGCCAACGTAATGTCCCATTTATTTGTGTTCAAATGTTTTATTACATCTTGCATGTGTATTTTCTATTTCACCATAGCAAAATATGTCTCCAGGTAGTATGTTGTGACGTGCACTGGCACGTAGCCATACTCAGTTTCAGATCACGTAGTTATTTCAATTTTTTTTGTACTGATATGTGGTTAGTAAATTTTTTTTTGTTTGTAACAATTTTAATTTTAATTTTTATTTTAAAGTTAATCAAGTGTGAGGATTTATACTGTGGGATCCAACATATTAATTGGGGATGCTAGTAGAGAAATTAACATTAAAATTTTATTCAAAAGTTAAGTTTAACTATTACGGCAAGTTTAAAAGTAGTAAATTTTGCAGGTAAATTTTATTTTATTATATAGTGTTTGGACTCATTTTAAAGAGAATTAATTTTGAACAACTTTTCTGAGTAACTTTTTCTTGTATATTGCATCGTTTAGGATTTTGAAAATCTCACTTAGTCACTGAGTACTTTGGTATGTGATTCATCTAGCAGGCAGGTCAGAGTTCAGATGCTTGGAGGCACGTACAGGGACATTCTGGCATGCGGCTCAATCAGCAGGCCCATGGTCTAGCTTTGTGAGTGGTAGGGCCGTGTGCTACAGAACACTGGAAAGGTGGTGCTCCGTGAAACTATTTGACAATTTTATGACGCAGCATGTCCCCTATTAACTAAAGTAACGAATAATCTGTGCTCATTGTGTAGTAAACTATTGTGTAATTTTGTCAGTAACTGTGTTACGTAATTTTCTTTCATTATAAATGTCCGTTGACCATTTTTTCGAATAATTTGGATCCTGATTTATTACTCCACCATGAGGCCGAGCAAGTCGGGAGTGTCTGTCCAGTGCAGTTAGTTGTGGTCAGTCGGAGCTTGTAGTCAGTCGTCATCAGTCGGAGCTTGTTGGTAGATTCGGAGAGATGGCAGGTTAAGTTGTTAGTCAGTCAGGACGTCATGGCAGTGCGGACTGGAAATGTAAGGGAACGCTGGTGCGGGGAAGTGAAACCTCGGGAGGTGGAGCCGCTCAATCTATAGGCTTTGTTTAAGCTTTTATTATAAAGCTTTGTATGTAATAGTTAGTGTAACTATATGTGTTGCACAGTGTAGCCTTGTAACCATAATTCTTAGTGGATTAAGTATAATTTCGTGAGTACTAAAGTAGGTAAATTGCTGTACCGAACTATGACGTAAACCTGAGCTTAAATTCTTGGGCAGACACTCCGCAATAACAACTATATGCAGAACTCCAAATGACAGCAGACAGCTTAGTGCATAGTGAGCTTATTTTTTATCTATGGGATATATTTTTTTAGCGTCATCTGTTTGTTTGTTTGCCGTAGGCAACTATTGTCAAGAAACATCTTCGTCAAAACCAATAAATAAATAACCGAAGGTGAGATTTTACTGTCTGTTGTTGGTAGTTGTTCAACTATAATAACCCTAAAAACAAAGCTGCTATCCAGGCACAACAAAATATATTCTGGAGCTATCTTCATTATTCGCCTCTGGTACCCCGACGACGAGTCATATTACTTTGTGGCTGATAGGAAACGAATCAGTTCCAGCCATCAGTTTGTGGGGCGGCATCAGAGTATGACGGCCGCGTCACATAGATTTTCTGGCTGCCCGGAACAGGGACCGTTCCATCTGTCTGTCCCTCGTCATCCGCATCCAGCAGCAAGCAGATAGTGTTTATTTAGGAGATATGAGCGGCTGATTGATCTTGTGTGTACCTGTGTGCTCATGCATACTGCAGTCTTGCTCCTTGAAGACGTTCTGGGCCATTCGTTCATCCTCAGCAATCGGTCAGACATCTTCCCTTCCGTCCCCCTTCTGACAATCACTCCTTTCATCTTGTCCTTCCCCGAGCAATAGACAATGTCATGGTCTTCAACCAGTCTTATTGGCAGTTTTGGCCTATTACATTTTAATCCTTGTATCCCGCGTGTAATGTATTAATGTTGCAATGAAAATTCGTAACCACGCTGTGGTTCCTGTGCCGTCCATCAATCCTCCACTTCTTCCACCAGCAGACTTACCAATCATACTTATCTCATACTGGCCAGTTACAACTGTGCAACAGAAAACCTCATATACCAGCTACAAAGCAAACACTGCAATGCTGAGTATATAGGCCACACCACCAATACACTCCGGCAAAGAATGAATGGTCATAGAGCAGACACAAAACAAACAATAGCCGGTAAAGTAGACCCACTTGACAAACCAGTCGCAGCACATGCTGCATCACACAAACACAACTTTGACTCCTGTTATAACACCAAAGTAGTAAGGGCCCTACCACCATCAAACAATAGCTCAGAACTAAGGCGTTAGCCTATCAATATATTACTAAATATCGACAACCCTCAGGTCTCAACATCAGATAATTGCAACCCGAGCACTAGAATTCCACTACACCCCCACATCTCTTCTTTTTGAACTTTTCCGCCACACCCTAGTTCGCTCCCTGGCCGCTAGGGTAACCAACCATGCTTCTACCGCCGCCATTACTCAGTGTGCCTGAACGCACCGCCTGATGAAGCTGGCCTAGCCAGTGAAACGTTGCGCACCCGCGCAACAATGTACCTATTCATCTATTTATGTGTGTGTGGTAACCTTCAAGAAATACCAGCCTGTAAGTACTGTACTTCAACCTTCTGTCATTTTATTCAATTTTTTTAAATCACATAATCATTGTTAAATATATGTATTCCTTGCTTGCAAATACTGTAGTTACACTTCGCACTGTTCAAGTTATACACTGTAATTTTTTTTTTGTGAAGATAGGAGATTCAATACAACCTTCTTGGGTTTTTTTCCATCTTTTTTTTTTTCCCACAGAAAATGTGTGACATCAAAATAATTTCTATTTAATTTTAAATACTTCTGTAGGTAATTTGTTGGCTAGCAACCTTTGTCTTTCTATGTTAAATAAGAACAAATATATTTTATTCTTCATTATAGGGCAGCTCAACAATGTTTTTCTCCAAATTCAAGGGATCGAAGTTCACCCTATTACTCCTACTAGTTGGTGTGCCAATGTATTAGTAGATTAGTTTCAAGTATTAGTTGAAACTATTTTCTGCTTTGTAGTTTATATTATTGTTAATGTTTTTTATTCTTCAGATTGAAGAAACTACAGACATCCTTAGTTTCATCGGCCATGCATTGGAACTGGACTTCAAAGTATGACGTCAGTGCCATTAACCTGTTTAAAAACATGCGAAAATTCATCGAAATTGAACCCAAAGATCTCCGTTATGCCTGAAGTATTTTTCTTAGGTTTTTAGTAACATTCAAAATGTTTTTCAAATATTTTTGTACAAATTACAAATTTACGTGTATATACAATGCAGCGGCAGCTCGTTACCTTTGCTGTGGGAAGCACACCAACATTGTTATTCTTAAGTTATTGCACTAGTCAGGCACTTGACACAAAGTGTGAAGCCACTCATGTAGAGTATGTGTGTGAGTAAATAGAGGTGTTAGAGCTCATAGTAATCATTACAAATTATTTGTTACAGTATGTCATTTGTAACTAGCTTCTAAGTTGTAGCATGCAGCACTTGTCTTCCAGTGGTTTGTGCTGTGGACCATCGAGGACATGGTATCTTATTTCACATTTAAATAGCTCTTTTAATGGTTGTCTGAATGGTATTATCATGACCGAAAAATTGGCTTTTTTAACCTGGGTATTTATTGATATGTGTGTACATGAAACTATGTACAAGTTTCAAGAGTCGTTTCAGTATAGAAAATAAAATATACCTAAGAGATATAAAGGATATGGTTTTTATATTGCTAAGGTAGATTATGTTCCCTAAAAATATGAAAGTAAAAAGCTTCTACTTTAACTTTATTGAAATTACTTGAGATAAATGAGGAAACAATTTTAGATAGTGACTTGTCTAGCAATCAATTTGCATATACAACTTGGTTTTTTAATATCATTTCCTGCATAGATAAAGTGTGTTGTACATATTTTGTTTATTGCAGAAAAGTGTAAACACTGTACCATGAGCAATATTTAAAAATGCAAGCATTATTAATTGCCATGTTGAAACAAACACAAAATACAGCTTTGGATGGGAAATAGGCTGCTAGGTTACTAGTTACAAGCACTCGCAGATATGTACTTTTGGATAGACACATACATAAAGTTGTACGACACAATTTTTCTCGCGGAAACGTGAGCGTAACGTTTTGCTGGCCAAGCCAGCTTCTTCATTGGTTTCACTCACTGCCTGAAGAAGCTGGCTTGGCCAGTGAAACGTTGCACTCGCACATTCGCGAGAAGAAATGTGTTGTCTAACCAGGGCTGTCAACAGAAATTTCGGGGCCCTTCACAAGCAAATATTCTGGGACTTCCTTCACACGTGTCCTCATACTTATGATGAAATCTGTTTCTGATAAATAAAATATTAATGCTCTATATTAACATTTATTATATCAAAGGCAAAAATATATTTTACAAAAAAAATTATATTTTATACTTAGCAGTCGTAACATAAATTTGTTACAATTTGTACATTAATTTTTGTTAGTAATGAACCAGTTGGCAGTTATACCACGCAGTTCTTTATAGATTGTTGCACCCAAAGCATCGCAAATATCGAAAGTAAGCCGAAATCAAGCGATGTGGTATGTTTAAGATGAATGGTGTATTATATTACAAGATGCATACGCACATTTGTGCATCGTGTGACTTAAACAATCTTGAATTTCTTCATAGCATTTTGTTAAGAAGTACTCTGGTTAGTAACATCAACAGTAAAAAAACTGTGTGCATGGCGTTAAAGTCTTTAAAATAGACTGCCTGCCTCATTCTATAAAAAGCTTCAAAATAGCTTTTTGGTTTTACACTGTTTTTATATTTCGAAAGTGAGTCCTACCGTTTCACGATATCAGTATTGCTTTAAAATTCCTAAAATGGAAGCAAGTACTATTGTGAAACAAAATTGTTTTCCTTACTCATCTTACATGAGCTAAACAGTTTGGAAGATAAAAACGTAATTGATTCATATAAATAGCGAAAGAGAAAGACAGTGATGTATGTAGTATTTTGGTAGCTTAAATAGGAGAGTTCGCGTGTCGCTCAAGCTGGCATGTGACGACCATGAACGTTGAAATCTAACTCACAGCTGAATGCATCTGCTGTATTCGCTTCATATCTGTTATGACAGAACAACGTCTGCCACACGAAGACACGCGCAAACAAACATTTTACCCCTCCCCACCTAACGACTGTTGCACTGCTACCAACTCCATTGCCACAGAGTGTGGTTTATTTTTTTTATTCATTGGCTGTGCCCATGTCCGACTGTAGGAGTGTAGTGTAGTGTGTTCTGTAATGTGGTTTGAGCTAGTGTGTGTACCAAATGCAATGAGTCAGACAGTGACATAGTGAGTAGACCCTATCAGAGGTGGGTTGGTAGGGCCCCGGCCATTTGAATGAGTTATTTGATCAGTTTTGTACTGCGGTATTTATTAGTTTTCAGGTAATATTTTGAAAACAACCAAATATGTAGTATTGATTTCCCTGGATTGCAGACATCTGGCTTGAGGCCCGGGACGAATGTACCCTTTCTCTCCCCCCCTCCCTCCCTCTTTGTCGGCGGCCCTGTGTCCAACCTTTTTTATGTGTTGAAAACATTTTTTGTTTTTTTTTCCGAAAAATACCATTTTATTTACAATGTTTAATCTGTAGACTATTATATAAAAAAAGAGTTTCAAATCATCTCAGTCATAACTTTTTTGTCAAGTCCAATCAGGCATATTTTTTATCCACGACTTGTGCCCGTTTCTAATGTTAAGTTGAAAAATAACTTTGAGAGACTGATAACTTTCAAGGAAAAAGTTTAAGAAATGGTTAAGGGGTGGGTTTAGGTTGGTTCCCGGGCATCAGGGCTGTCCAAGACTGAGTTTGTGTTGAATCAGTACAGGTGCGTGAATTATTTACCAGTAATAGTTTTACTAAAGTGACTTCCAATTCTGTAATTTTATGTACGATAATCAGTCGGTAATTAGATGAAATGACAATGCAGTTAATATGCCTTTAGAAAATTCGATCATTCATAAATAATTGGAATTGAACAACATATTTTGAACGTACGCCATTGCAGCAGTATTTTGTCTCAGAAAATCAAAAGTGAGACAAAAGCAGCATATAATAAAAGAAACAAGCAGAGTTTTGCTGTATACATGTATATAAATAAATATTAAACCCATAAAACATAAAAATCCTTGTACTGATGAAGACCAGTGTTACCATTCAAGACAGAATGAGGACAACGTTAGAGGCACACGACTAAACGATACAGCGACGGATGATGAGACAGAACAACACAATAGTTTTCCTTGGCCAAGCTTGTTGCGATGTTACAGGAGCCGATATGTGTTCCCACCTTTAGGCAAACTCCAAATGAAAACTGGAAATATTTTGATCGCCATTGTTTGGAGGAGAAGGATGGGGGATGTCTTTCCCACAAAATTAGCATTGACTTTTGCACACTATGTATTTAGTTATCTTATGATTTAATAACAATAAATCTGGTTTATGTAAAACAAAGTTGTAGCTGTTGCTGCATAATCCATAGTGAGAATATCACATGGAAAATTACATTTTGTAATAAATAACACAAAAGAAATGTGCATGTGCCCTTCATCGCCTCCCCAGATGTCGGCTCCAAAAACATTGTGACAAACTTGTCCAAGGAAATGGGTTATTTGTTTTTAAACTTTGTTTTTAAGCTTATTTTTGTGAATTAACATGGTTCCTTAAGGGATTTTTCATGTTTTATGAATGTTATTCAAGTATATGCTGACAACAGTCAAACTCAGGTTTTTTGTATTGTACAATTTTTTTTTTTTTTTTTTTTTTTTTTTTTTTTTTTTTTTTTTTTTTTTTTTTTT
>PNEQ01130747.1:0-14412 GCA_003012365.1 Medauroidea extradentata | reverse complement strand
AAATTTATAAAATTATAAACCATACTTTATGGCATTATTGATCATCGTCTAATAGTACACTAACCGAACAATTGTTGTTTAATGTATAGTGATTTCATGACGTTTACAAAGAATTAGGTATTTAGTTGCCACATCTACAAATATGTGTATCTGTCTAAATAACCAATGTAAGCCAAAAATTAATTCTTTGTTATTTATACCTGCGTTTCCGTACAAAGTCTCTTCTTATTTAAGTGTAATGTACTACAGTTAAGTCCTCACTTAAAGACGTTGCATTATTGCTTTGTGCATATTTTGATACTGTAATTCACTTAGAGTTGGCCACCGATTCATTAGGCCTACATATCATTTGAAATTTTAAATACTTGCTGTGATTTATTGTGTCGTTTTATTGTGTGCAATCTATCTTTCACACCTTTATTCTACTTTCCTTTTCCTATGCAAAAGTCAAGATTATTGGAGTGAAGTGACAATGATATAGATAACAGCATTAGTAGTCTGCAGACTGTGGGGTTACTTTCTTCCTTACTCTGTGAGGTGTTTATAAAAAGTGATTGTCCTAGATAGAGTAAAATTTCAACTCCACATGTTTAAAAAAATTGTTTTATATAGTTGCCTTTAGTCTGCTTAGTTATTACATACCAAAAATAATATTGTTTAAAAAATTTTTGAGTTATGGTTATTGCTCGAGGAAATTAAGTGATGTTACATGGAGGAAATAAAAATACCTGTGGTGTTATAAGCAGGAAATGAAAATGTTAGGCTTTATGGAAAATTTGTGGGACCAAAGAAAAGTGATGTATGCTGAAAAATGTTATATTCATAAATGTTATAATAGGGTTCTACCATAGTTAGTTGTGTTGTCTCTTGTTATGTGCTTGCTGTTTTTGAAATAGATACAGCTAAGATGCAAGGCATTGCAGTCAACTGTGTCAAAAAAAGTTGCTCTGCAGATACAATGCCAACTTCAAATTTTTGGTGCAGATTATGTCACACAATCAGTAAGCAATGTGGAAATATGATACAAGCTAAGGTGACACTTGTGATTGAAAAGCAGATTTCAATTACTTTACAATACCAGTAGTTTGTGAAAAGTGTTTACGGGACCAAAGAAATAGTGTTTTTAATGCAGAGAAACAATTTATGAGTTTGATTAAACAATGAAACAAGGTGGTGCCAATATCATGAGAAACAAATAATAAATTGTGCAGGGGTTGGTTCGCCAGACATTTTACTTTTTTAAAATTAAAATGAAAGTTTTACATGACGTAAGCCAATTGTCATACATTTTGAACCAGACTTAACTTGTATTGATTTTGCAGAGGCTTATATTCAGGTTTATCTTATTTTTAATGGCCAATTTTGAGTGCTCTTAATTTAGGAACAATTTGGTATAGAATTTAAGAATTTTCATCAATAAAAATGAGGTTTGCTAGACTACAAACCCTTGAAATATGGGAAAAGAAAGTCACAGATACATTAAGGTCATAAATTTGCTGGATGCAGTTGGGCAACACTGATTCTTATAAGTATGTAAATGTGTTCAATTAAGAGTTGTTTTCATTAACATCATCATTCTAAGAACACAACCATGACATTAAGTGAGGACTTAAACAGTACTTACATGCATATGTTACCTTAGTGTATAGGTCGTTCGAGATAAAGTGAGCACTATAAATTTAACCTTTGAAAAAAAAAAAAAATGAGTAGCTGTTACTGCATATAATATAACATAACAATAGTTGCCTTGTTGCTTGTATGGTTGGAAGCAAAGTACAGACTGTAGTTACTTGCATTTCCCTGCATGTAGGTTCCTACTGATGTACAATTGCTCTTAACATGTGCAATACAGTAAAACCTCTTTATAAAGACCCCTCATGGTTCTCTGGAATAAGGTCTTTATAAAGGGGTTTAATTGTATAGCAAAGCCCCTATTTTAAAACCCCATAGTTCTTGAGGAAAGGGTTGTTATAGAGAGGTGGTTGTTATAAAGAAGTTTTACTGTAATCAGGTGATGTGTCTAAAAGGGTTTAGACATTTCCTGTAGTTAGCCATTACCCACGCGCAATCTATCTGTGATCAATGCCACAGAGTTTGTAGGGTTCAAAATTCTACCAAGAGATAGGGGAGCGTACTTTGCTACTACAATAAGTTTACTTAACTTCTACAATGGAAAAAATATTTATTTTATTACATATGCAGAAGTATTAGAATAGAATGCGAGTCCATTTAATTGTCAAATTTATATAAATTTATAGTCAGTGAATTGTTCAGTTTTATGACTGCACAACATTTTGTTATTATATTACTAAACAGAACATCCTTACACTTTTGTGTACTGAACGACGTTACTGATGCTTGATCGGTTTATGTCCGTGATTTTATTATTGGCAATAGTAGTTTTTTTTACGTGATTTGTAACAAACTGAACACATTTACTTGTTTCATAATTGTAATCGAACATGTTGTAGTCCTAGTATTACAAAGCTAATCACACACTTTGTCATTGTTTTTGAATAGATAAGCATACTAAATTAATTTAGTAATGAGTTATTAACATATGTGTATTTAGTTTCCGGATTGTTTATTTAGTAGTAGGGTGCATTCATGATGATTCGGACTGAAGATATGCGAAGACATATTTCACATGCAAAACATTATTGTGATATTATTCACAAACATACATATTAAGACATTTGCCACAATTTGCCCCTGCTACAATATTGCGCATACGTCTAGACAAGTGAAACATAATAGCACTGTATAAACATTTCTGCACATAAAATTGTTGACGTTTTATCTGTAAACTGTGAACAAATTATTCAGCAGGAAACAGAGGGAGTGCAGTATATATATTTAAGAGCAGATGTGCATAAATCTATCGTACATAGAAGTTACTTTGCAGGGATTTATAATAACCAACCAATAATGATATATGTTATTGATCACTTGTGTAATTAAGGAGTAGATATTGTAGATAACATTTTCCAGAGTGTAATGTAGCCATAATAATTGTATAGACCATGTAAACACAAGCACATGGCAATGTTTATTTTAACAAGTAGCATGAACAAAACTGGCTGGTTATAGAAATTTACCAGGGCTCATTTTATCCCAAACCACCTACATCACTTCTACTGTAAAGGATCATGTGTGGCCTTTATAATTAATGTCGTAATCACTTACAAAGTTAGTACAGTATATGAATAAGTCAAAGTTTGTTGCCCACTGAAATCAGGAGGTTCGTTTGCTTCTTTTTCATTGCAGTGTTCTTTCTGTTGTACAGCCAATTTTTGAATAATTTTATTATGTACACATACAATTGTGTTAAGTTAATGTTAGACTAGTTGCAGTAATGACAGTGTTCATTTTAGACTTTATTTGTTAAGAATTATCCATGTTTCTTTAGAATTTGGTACACAATCTTAAGGTGGGATGACATGTAAGCATACTTAATTATACTTTGTAGTGCAGCAATACTTACAATATTTACTTTAATGTACTAGCGACTAAATAAATATTTTCTGAAGAAGTGGTAGGCATGCTGAATCTGCATCTACAATTTCCTCTTGTGTCTCAAGTGAGGTAGAAGGTGCTATATACATGAATATGCATAACAGCGCAGAAAGAACTGAATGCACTCCATTTGGAGGACACAAGTTTGATTTCCAGTCCAGTCAACATGTAACGGAGTCCTCTACTCCCCCCACCCCCAACCCTCCTACCCAAATCTGTTTCCCTCGACTTGAGCAATGACTCCATCTCTAATGACTGGCTGAAAGCCCTGTGTGTCCAAACCTCTTCCAAATACATAGTGCCGGGAAGAACAGAGTTTTAAAATTGTTCAATTAAATGTGTACTGTGTTTATCTCCAATATTGTTTAAACTATCAAAATTGAGTGAATGTTGTCAAGAGAGAACATATTTCAACAAGAGCATGTCAGTAGTTCCAACCAATCAGCTATGCTTACAGTACTTACTTTACTCACATATGCAAGCTCAGATAACATGACGACCTTGTAGTGCCAATTTCTTGATAGCATCTAAATTAGGTAATGTTAAAATGCCTCATAAAATGGTAGAACTATAGTTTCGATAATGCAATTTGTACACTAATGTTATAATTTCATTGACTGCACATTGGACGAGCTGCCACTGATACTAATAGTTTATAATATGCAAGAGCAGATATCAAATATTTTAAGGTGAAAGGCAAAAAATTCTTGTAAAGTGTGCTATCGTCCTGAGTTATTGCATTTTTAAGCATTTACATTCTGTACATTAATCTGAATGTTTGACGTACTGAATTGCTTAGTCAGTCACTATGGTGAAACTAGTGTATAGATACGGATGTTTCTAAACGTTATTTGGTATTGCATAGCCAAGTCACATGTTAAATGTACGTATATAAGTTAAAAAATGGATCAGATTGTGTCATAGTGTACACTCAACATTTACTGCTGGCGGTAACAGATGTGTTCTATAATGTTTAAAATTTATGTAACACATTCCTATGCTACGAAATGAAAAAATTAGCTAAAAATATTCTAAGGCTGCTTAATGAAAACATATACATACTACATCTGTGTGTCCAAAAATTTAATTCCTGCAGCATTAGTTGTGTGCTAATCACATCGCCTGTTTAAGAACATAACTTGGTGAAATGTCTAGTTTTCTAGTTTGTGTGATCTTACAAATTAGTATAACATTAGTAGTATTTTAAAATATACAATTGTACTTGTTATCTGTGCAACCTCCTCCTATCAGACATGTCAAAAAATATGTACATTTCCAGTGGACATAAAATATTTTATGACATTCAAAGCTTATAGCAGTGCTCTTTTACTACAGCTTGTTTAAGGGCGCCGCCTGCCCACGCGTGAGATGCTCAAAAGCGACGGAGCAGTAAGGTCGACCTTGAAGCACGCATCAAATGACGCGTCGCCTCAATGAGCCAAGGGCTGAACTAGCGTGCAAGGTTCTCGCCGAACTGTTTTTACTATGGGACATTAAGCGGCGACCCTATAATTTTATTGCTGGGAAGTCTGCAACTATGTTCAGTGCAGGTCGCAATGTGAGTTTCACATACATCCGGTTAGTACATTTTGAAGTACGTTAGGTCTGAAAATGTCATTTTTTAGCAATGTTGGAGGGCTTAGAAACAGTGCTTTTATAGAGCGTGACGTCTTAACAGTGAGGTTCCGACCTTGTCAGAAGCTTGTTTTCTTTTCGTATGTTGGTACAATGGGCACACGTGGAATATTTTCGTATAAAAAACCTGTTTACGAACACACTGCAACGCATTTGAAGCGTGGGGTAGGCAGCCGCCTTAAACACACTACGCTAGCATCTCCTTTTACTTGTGTAGCTCACACTGGATGCCAATAATCTGCAACATATCAGCTCTGTACACCATATTGGTAAATTTTTATGTGAAACTGCATGTTAGATGTCAACTGCAACTTTTCTATTAGACAGCAAAGTATAGTCTGTCTCGTTCTTGAATCCTAGTTTTTGTCACTAGTGTTGTCAGCCCAGCATTTGCACGTTTCTCTTTATCGTAGGTGATCTGCACATACACACACTGAATGGTTTGAGCACTGCTTTGTTTAATTGTGTTTAACTAAGTGAAGGTAACATTTTAACTCTATATTAACTGTGTTTAAGGACTTTTCGTTTCACTACGTATTAACTGTGTTTAAGGACTTTTCGTTTCACTACGTAGGTAACTCGGGTAACTAACCCGGTAATCTGTTACCTTTTATCTCATTATCTTTGGATATTCTGTGCTTGTCTTTGGATTTCAAAACCTAAATAAATTTTAACTTGTTGAGTAAGTTGAGGTTATAACAGATACATTAAATTTTGTAATGACTTCATTATTGTTTATTTAAAACGTTATGTATAATACTCATTGAAGAGTTTTCTTTTAAATTTAAGCCATTGTTTACACCTAGGCCTAAAAATCAACCTGATGTAAAGGTTAACAGTCAGTCTACAGACTTGCAATTGGCCTACACTACGTATGTGCTAAACTTTTAGATATTTTAGATAGATGAAAATGTATCGCAAAATAAACATCATATTCATTAAAATAACGTTTTACAAATCCATTGTAGTTGCCTTTGAACATAAAAGTGTCAGCTCAGTTAAGTAAACTTTTAACTCTATTATCAGGCTAAACGATTCTGAAACTGGCTCTCAGCTGGCAAATTGCATAGTCTATCCATATATAAGAAGTATTTTCCCACAGTAATTTGTGCACGAGACACGTTAACTCTTTCTCTGCGGAATAAAACATTTTAATTATGCCAAGGTATTGTAAAAAAAATTTTAGAATTAGTTTTTTTGTAAATAGTTTATTTTTGGTTAGTTTCAAGCAAGAAAATCATGTATGTAGTGTTCACAGAGTCATTTAATTTGGTGTTCAACTAAAGTCGCATGTCACAGTTTAGCAAATTTTGTAAATTTGACTACAGTACAGTCAAATGTCGTAGTTAAAGAGTTAAGGATGCGGATTTGTCACATATTCTAAATTCAGCAATTGCTGTTTCTTGTTTGCACACACTGTAGACATGAGGTCTCAGTATAACCATTCTACGTGTGACTTGGCTGTGCACTAAAACATAGTTTCAACAAACATTTCTAAAATACTCTTATGAGGAGCACTTTAGAAGGTGTTACAAATAACTCTATAAGTGTCAAAGGAAGTTTCAAAGTTTGTGAAGACTGTAAAAAAAAAAAGAGCAGCAGCTATGAGTACTAGGCTTTACCAACTTCATGAACAAACATTTTGCTAGAGTGACGTGTTCAATGAGTGTAATTTCTGCACCATGATTAAACATCCGAAATTTCAGTATCAAAAATTGTGTTTTAGAAATTAGTCACTCGCTGAATATTTGCTCAAAATGTACGCAAACTATGTTATCTTGGATTCTTCTTTGATGTTTCCATTTTGGTTTCAAGAAACTTGAATTTTCAATTAATTTACTGTATTTAGCATTTATTTATGTACAACATGCTATTAAGATCTCATGATATTCTGGTTTTAATCACTGTGTAATTTAGGTTGTCTTCACAGCAGTACAATTAATTTAAGTGTACATGTGCGTATGTACAGAAACAAGTTTTTTTTTAAACAGTCCTCTCCCCCTAACTTATTTCCGTTACAGAAATGCCTTACAAACATTACTGCAAAAAAATACTTTCTCTAGAGTTTATAGTTATGTTCATAACATTACTAGAAGTTAAATGTAAAAATGAAAAATACTGTACTGTACCAATTTACAGATTTAAAATTAGGCACACATTTGTAGCTCTGTGCAGGAAGAAATTATTTTTTCACACTCCCTCAGCTGTGAAGGTAAACTAAAGATGTATGTTTACTGCAAGTGCTTTGAACCTAGCACAAAAAAAAATACAACTATGCATTTTCAGTCTCTGTTATAGAAATTCAAAATCTATTTCAAGTTTGACTGTGACATTGTGGGTTAATTTTCAGTTCTACCTAAGGTGAAATTTTTGTGAGTCAATTTAAGGGAACTTTTAATCAGTAAAGTTCTAGCTTGCACATTACCTGTCTTGGTTACCAAGAATTTTCTAGCTCAAGGTTTTTCTAGTCGTGCGGATGGTACTTTTCCATGCATGTTTGTCATAACTTATGATATTGGTAGTTCTGGCAAACATTTTAACTATGCTTACTGTTACTGTATGTTTCAAACAATGGTTTAAAAAGTTATGAAAACTAGTGTTATTTAAATGTACAAAAGTGATGGGTTATTATGTCATTGGTCAGTTTAAATCATACTAGTTAAAATAATATGGAGTTACTATAAACATTGAAAATGGTTTTTAATATAAATTTTTTTTTTAATAAGTATTTTAACAGATTGTACTGGAAATCATTTTTAAAGTTTCTGTCGTATAAGCTATAGTTTTGAGACTATGTACATAGGTTTGCACATGTGACCTGATTTTGATAATTTTCTGTCTGTTTAGACTGAATTTTTGTAGCATACAAAAAACTTGTAATGTTGCTCAGGATTATTTTCAATCAAAATGTTTTTGCATACCGTATTCCTGCTTGTTATTTAGTTGTGTGACTATTAAAGCTGAAGAGAGTGCAAAATGGTTATTGTCTACTTTGTGTTACCTCAACAGATCATATAGTTTGGTCATAAAATAAAATGTTAAATGTTTAAAAAAACTTTGTATATTCAACTTTGATAAGTGGCATTAAAATGTTTTCGCTAAGATAAGGTCTTTTTTTTTTTGTGTGTGTTGTAAATTGTTTATGTGAAAACAGCTCTTTGGATTTTATAGTGGAGATAAATGACAGAACCATTGAAATACACCATCGCAATTAAATGTCTGTCAGTCCTCACTTATTCATTTTGCTATTGCTTCTTTCATACTTTGACACTGTAATTCATTTGAAGTCAACCAGAGATTAACATTGTCTGAAACGTGATGAATCTAATCAATTTTACCACACTACGTCTTATTGTACGTTATCTGGAAAGAAGCCACACTTAGGCTGGTAGTCCTAAACATTTTTATAAGGGTTTAGGTTCAAGACATACTTATTCATGACTAATCTGTGACATTTCCTTTGCCCTAATATAACTACACATGCACAGTACGCTTAGCCCTACAGACGGCTACACACGTTACAACGTATTTTACTGCTTGCTGGACAAATATCGGTTTTAATAATAAAAGAGAAAACAAAAACAGTTGAACCATACATAAAATGAAACTTTGTGGCAGCAGGAATACTACATAAATAGTAACCCACTAACATTTTAAAAGCCCAAATGGTCAGAAATCAACAAATTTGTGATTTTCAAAGCATTGCAGTACGTACATTTTTTAAGACAATATTACGTATCAGATTCGGTAGCTCATAAGCTAAGGTGTCAGACTGGCAAGTATTTTATTTGGGTTCGAATCCAGCTCACTCCAAAGTTTTTTTTTTTTTTTTTTTACTTTTTTTTATATTATGTAGCCCAATAAGGTAAAAATTAAATTAATGGTTATTTCCAATAATATACTTTCTAAACTTTAAATCAGCGCAAAAATAAAAAAAAAAGTTGACTTGAATAATGAACCATTGTCGATTAATATAAATTTTTTCCCCTGTAAATTGCAGTCAGTATTTAAGAAAATCACGTCTAGTGTACGGAAATGAATGACTTGACTTTTTGTTTTTAAATCTCAAAAATTGAAAGAATATTGGACGTACAATCAATAGGTACCTTTTGTAAACCAACCTACATAGAAAATATGAAAATGAAATTGTTATATACTGTTGATTTAAACACATATTTATGAGATACAATAAGTTTAACTTACATTCAGAAGGTTTGACTATGTTGTTATTTACAAATTCAAATATTCTAATATTTTTAAAATTAATTTCCAAAATAAAATTTTCACTAGTACAATAAAAGGAATATCGTTTATATTTTTTACGTGAAGAACTCGTATTTAATCTGCATTACATCATGTTAAATACAAGCGTCAGAAATAATTGTGTTCATGATATATCCACCTAAAAAAAAAAGTTATAACGGGATGTTTCGAAAACAGCTAGCATTCTATAAATACAGTATTTAAGCTTGCAAATTTGTAAAAATATCTCCGTTGTAATTAAAAATTTAGTTAAATATATTAAAACAATTTACAGATTCATAAAAGTCTAATTGAAAAAGCAGTTTGTACGACAGAAAATCTGCTCGCTGGTTCAGTGTGTTGTACATAGAGATGATAGGCTATTTAATAGGCGTGCCAATGCTGCTCTTAAGACTACTTTCCTTAGTTTGGTGCTAATAAACCACAAAAATTCACATTGATCATGTAGACATACAAAAATATATCTTTGTTTCTTCATGTGATGCTGTCTTCTAACATAGTGAACCTACAAAAATTGTAACTAATTAAACCAAAGTTTGAAAAAATTTTTTAAAATTAAATTTTCTTATAGTAGGCCCAGTTGTTATAGAAAAAATAAATAAATTCATGACATGAAATCTTGGAAAATAGAGGCCGTTCATTATATAAACATTGAATCGTCAAATAACATTAAATACACAATTCCCTTCTTAGTTATGCAGGACAAAGCGTGTTAATTTAATGTGTAGGCAGCTTATGAAAAATATGTAGAAAATATGTCCAAATTTTTTTGTGAAGTGAATTATAGTGGTAGTAGTGTTAACCTGAAAATAACTACAAAATGTAATTTCTTAAAATGTAAAGCAAAATAACACTCTGAACAGTGTCAAAACAATTGCAGATCAAGTAGTTTATTTTATTAAAAGAATAAAAATTTTGAAGTCAATTTTAAAATATAATTCATTTCACAGAATCATTGAAATTACATATTCAATTTACTTTATCATAAATTTCTCCACGCGGTACTAATAAAATCCATCCTGAATCATCCTGTGTTTAAAACTGAATATGATATATATACTAAAAATACATTCGAGTTTGGTGAGTTTCAGATTTGTGGTTAGTGTAGAAAACTCATGCGATCAAGAATAATAGGTACTCACATTACCAGCGTTTTGATACGCATATCTTCAAAAAATTAGTTCTAAATATCTCGTGCAAAAAAAAAATAATGGCTGCCATTATGAAAATATGAACAAATTACACAAAATCCAAATCAACTTAGTCCACCGTACCATATTTTTATCAAGTTTGACTACATTTGCTCCATATGTTAGATTTTTTTTAATGTTGGAGAGAAATTTAGAAACATACAAACGGACAATGGAAAGTAGGCTTAAAGAAAAAGAAGAAAAGCCTTAGTGTAGTGGACCTGCATACGTATGCAAGTCATTATGGTGGCCGTTTGCCCAGGCCGCTGAGCTGTGTGCTGAGATTTGGCCGTTACCAGGTTATCTGAAAACTGCTGGGCGCATGGGTGGTGCCTGCTTAAGAATATTGTTCAAAGAACGTTACACGTGTGTATATCAATTTCAGGTTCAACAGTAATCATTAAAGCATATTGTCAAGTGGCCAAAATGGCAAAAAAAAAAAAAAAAAAACCGTTATTGATACCTTTGTGTACTGAAACTAGCTTTATTTCTTCATCTTGGTCATACTGCTGCAAGTCTGATGCATCCTTCCACAACTCATCAAATATGACGTTCCTGGCAAACACTATTCTTCTTGTTTGAGTATCCCACAGTCTGTAACCATTGTCACAGTAGCCAACCAAGTTCAATGTGTGCGAGTCCAGGTTACCACTTCTGTCTTCATTTAAAAAATAAATAAATAAATAAAAGCATATGCTGGGCATCTAAACAGCCTTATTTTATGTTAGGTTTAAACCCATACAACCTTTCAGCTGGTGCAACACCTCTGGGTGAGTTCATTGTCTCAATTCTGTTTAGTAAATAAACAGAAGTGAGAACTGCTTCCCTCCCCACATTTTCTTGTTCATATCAGCTTCTAATAGCACACACCTAGTCTTATCCATTACCGTTCTATTAAATTGTTCAGTGCTACAACATTCTGTGGTGCATTTTTTGCCATTGAGTACTGATACATTTGACAGTACAAAAGGATTTAAAAGTTGCTGTTCTATATTCGCCACCTTGATCACACCTTAGGTTTTCTATCTGCTTGTTAAATTTAGCTTCAACTATTGCAACAAACAGTATAAACGTACTTTCAACCTCATCCTTGGTACACATTAGATACACAACTGCATGTGTGATCAATAAACAAAACAAAATAATTTTTGTTGTGGGTTTTGGTCACCCTAACCACACCTTTCTCAAAAATTACTTGGAATCCCTTTTCTTGTAAGTCTTACTGATAACAAATTGTAAGCAAGTTTATCACATGCTAGCACCTCGTGTATTGTGACAAGAATACCATTTTCGGTCACAACAGGCAACTTTCCTTGTCCTACAACTATAATAGTTTCGTCTTCTTTTGCTACTTTAATATTGAGAGAGAGTTCATTAGTATCTATCAAATGCTGACTATTCACTTTTTATAAGATGACTTGTTGCCCCACTGTCAATAACAAATATAATCTCCTCTCCAAGACCTATTGATTTATTCACACAATACATAGGCCTTACCTGAGTAGGTCTACACGAGGTAACAAACGCAACATAACTCTCATTTGCAACATGACTAAATTAAAAACTACCATAGTTCCATTTTTTAAAATGTTATTTCCTTTCCCATAATTGCTGGTTGTTAAAGCATGCTGTGTTTGTGGATTTTCATTTCTTCCTTCAGCTAGAAAAGTTTTTCAACATACTCCAATGTGACAGCTGATTTGTCCTTGCTAAACATTACATCCATAGCAGAGACAACACTGTCATAATCATGAGGCATAGAGACAAGGAATTAACTCACCACTTCATCCTCAGAAATGTTGCCTTCTGCAGTTCTGAAGTCTGTTCAAGCAATCCCAAATTCTTGAATGAAGTCCTTTAACGACTTGTCACTTCTATACTCCAACTTATGCCACTTCTTTTGCGATGTAACCAATGACTTCATTCCAGTCTTCTCAAACGTCAGTTGAAGTGTTTCCATTATTTGTTTTGCACTTGGTTTTTCTTTAATCGTCAACAAATTGTCCGCAAGTTGTTGAACAATTAAATTCCGTGCCTTAACATCTGCTTTTTTAAATACTTCTAATTTTTTAATATCTGTAGGTGGGTCTTCTGTCAAAACAAATACGTAAAACAGTTTTGTTCCAACAAGTGTCTCATCCTAAACTCACAGTTACAATTAACCGGTCCAATCAAACTGTTTAATGTAGAATTACATGCCACCCGACACAGCCATGACGAAGATATCTCAAGCGTAGCACAATTCAGTTATAAAATTGATGATCCAAAACTTTTTCACTCTCTTCAATCTTCGTGCCTGGGTCCATAACCTATTTTAATTTGATGGAAGAGAAAGTTATCGGAAACATGCTTTAATATACTGTACGCAGACCTACCAACCCTCCCGATTTAGGCGGGAGACTCCCGATTTTTGAGGTTATCTCACGCTTTCCCGATTTTGTGCGATAATCACCCAATTTTACATTAGGACGCTCTTTAAAAAAATATTTAAATTGTGTTTTGCGGTTGGTCGATATGTAAGACGATTTTGGCACGAGTATCGTGTAATCGATATATATCGACAGTGTGGCTATCGTAACTTGTTCAAAAGTATCTCCTTACGTGGTCGAAAACTCGTAAATAGTCGACAGTCGTGGTGTGGTAGAAAATGGCCGATTTGTTTGTTGGATGTTTTGATTAAAATAAACGTGCTTGGTCTTTCGGAAAAATGTCAAAGAAATACGATGCTGTATTCAAAAGTGCATATTCGTGTGAATTTCCTTCAATAGTAGAGTCGAGAAAAGGTGCGATATTCACATTTTGCGAGTTGTGTAGGTGCGATTTTTCAGTATCCCATGGTGGGAAGTGTGATGTTGTGAAACACGTGAACACTAAAAAACATAAAGACAGTGCCGAGTGCGTGGAAAAAAACCGTAAATTGGATTTTTGTGTTAATAGAGACAACGAAAACGTAACATGTGCAGAATGTTTGTTCACTGCATTTATTGTCGAACATAACCTGCCGTTCACGTGTGCCGACCACGCAGGTCCGTTGTTTAGGCAGATGTTCCCAGACAGCCACATAGCAAAGAAATACGGTTGTGCGAGGACAAAAACTGCATCAATTGTTAGTGAAATGGGAAATAGGGAAAAAGAAAAGATAGTGATTGCCTTGTAGAATACTCCGTTTTCTGTTTCTACTGATGGCAGCAACCAAAGTGATTCAAAGCTGTATCCAATTGTGGTGACGCTCTATAATCCCGAAACCTTGAAAATAGAAAGTTGTTTGCTTTCAGTTCCAGCTTTAGTCGGCGACGCCACTGGTTTGAACATCGGCACACTTTTGCTTACCAATCTTAAGTCGTGCGGAATTCCCTTGTCCAATTGCATGGCTCTTAGCGCGGATAATGCACCAGTTATGGTCGGCCTAAAAATGGTGTGGCTGGTGTGGTAAAGAGGTAAATTGAAAATTTGATTGTGGTAGGGTGCCCATGCCACCTGATTAATTTAGCAGCTGAGAAGGGTGCAGCATGCCTTCCTGTCAGTGTGGATGAGTACTTGATTGACATCTATTTTTACCTAGAGAAGAGTGCTAAAAGAAAAGAAAAATTGATTCAATTTCAAGAACTTCATAACACTGAAATCAGAAAAATTCTGAAACACGTTTGTACACGGTGGCTTTCCCTTGGCAAGTGTTTAACTAGAGTTTTGCAGCAATGGGCCCCTCTAACTAGCCTGTTTAAAAGTGTGGTCAACTGTGATAAGGGGCCTGATGTTAGTTTGCAATCTTACAGAATTCCCAAACTTAGCCAGAATCTTGACACTAGCA
>PNEQ01130746.1:0-11547 GCA_003012365.1 Medauroidea extradentata | reverse complement strand
AATTAACGTGTCTGTGACACAGGAGTAATTGTGTGCATAACTAATTGTGTTGTGAGAGTTCTAGTTGATTACTGTTTTGTGTATTTCGTAGCTTTGTGAGCTATTAAATCCAGTACTTAATTTAACTCTTTTATTTGTAATTATAGACCTCTATCCCAAAGAACTCATGGGAATTGCCCACATATAAAGTTTGTGTTCCCCAAACTTGTAACAATATGTTTTTATATCTGATCAACACATTTCTTTGCTTCAATAGGTTTAATACACAAGTTCTAAGTAGCCTATGTGGTTAGGTTTATTAGTTGAAATTAGGTTTTAAACATCAACTCAGAACAATAACCACTCTGTTTAAAAGTCTGCAATCTTCATTACTTCATCATTACTTGAGCTCGCAACACCTTGGCTTGTTCCCGCAATGCTGTCCATTGTCCAATAAAAAATTTCGCAATGTTTGTTAGGTTATGTTCCCCTAGAATAAACACATTACTTGATTAAGTTTTTTTTTTTTTTTTTTTTTTGTAAAATATTTATTAAAATTGCCGAAAATATACACAATATTTAATTTGATCCCTTGGTATATGAAGGCTATTATGAAATATCAACTCACGTAACTTACTCAGTTCAAAAACAGGCCGAAACAAAATATGTTAGGGGTCTGCAATTATGCAGACGTGCCTGACCCGTCCGTGTTGACGGTCTGTGTTGATGGTGTGGACACTGATGTGGCTTCTGATTGGGTGAATTGTTCACGTGATATATGGTGCAGATCTGCCCACCCCAAAAGTTTGTGGACTTCTTAAACGTCATAAAGCATGTGGACTTTGCTTAATTTAATTAAAAGAAAACATCTGCAATAAAAGTGTGTAAGCAGTAATGGCAGCCTACTTTACTCCCAACTACACCTCCATTTGTCTTCAGGACAGCATGGATGGATCGGGTCAGAAGATTGCATTGTGAGGCACGTCAGCATAATTGTGGCAAACTTCGTTCGGTTATGGAATTTAAAAATGGGCTTTGATGAAGCTGAGCGAAATCTCTCTTCTTATATCGAAGAACATTAAAGTTCTGGTAAACAATTTATTTACTGTGTGACATTTATGTACAGTCTTACAGCGTATTATTGAAATTTTTCGGCAGCAAAATAAATTACAGTTGGCAGAGTGTGATGGCAAAGATGGCCGACGTAAATAGCAAGCATTCTTGTCGTGGATAGTGATTTTACTTTTAAATCTCATTCATTCACCAAATCATGGATTTAGCTTCTCAAAATTTGCCCGCTTAACGCGTTTTTGTATGATGTGCAGTTATTGGACTCTAGTAAATTATAATGTCTCTCGTCAGTTTGTTTACATATCACGGGAGCCACCGCTTTTATGTTTATATTTTTCACAACGCACGCAAGTATATTTTGGAGTAAACTGGCAAGGTATGTCTGAGATTTGTTTGCAAACAAATTGCGACAGCATGATTTATTAATTACTATTATAATTGAATAGTAAATCCATGGAATTATGGTTGGTAGCTTATAAAATACTTTTTAAAAACACTTCAAATTTTTCTCGGGAAATATTATTTCTTGCTCGGGATTCAAGAAAGCCACTTTTCCCGAGACTCGGGATCCCGCACAGCCCTAATTTTACACCATTAAACACTATTGTTGATGATATTTCCTACCCCTGCATCTCTCAAACTATTATAGAGAAAAAATGAATAAGACAGTTTTTGTAGTAAATTTTCTGTACTTTAATTTTGTTCACTGGTACGTTTTAGAGTTGTTTAAAAAACTTCAAAAATTTTCTTGAAAGGGGTTTACTTCCTCCTCCCCCCCCCCCCCCCCCCCCCCCCCCCCCCCCCCCCCCCCCCACCACCAGCTAACCCACCTCGAGAGAGGATTTCTGTGTTTCTATACTCCCTACCACTGTACAAAAATTTGCAACTACACAAATTATTTTCCTGTATTCTACCTTTTTTGGTCTTCATTGACTAGGCTAAACAGATCTGTGTTGTGGCTCCAGCAATGAAGTAACAATATTAGGAATATTGTTAATTTTTCCCAAATTAAAGTGTCATGGTTGGCGCAGTGGCAAAAAAAACCCGCCTTTCAACAAGGCGATCTGGGTTCGATTCCATACGGGGCTGGTTTCCAGATTTTTACACATGGCAATTGTGCCAGATACTGTCGCTGGTAGGTGGGCTTTCTCTGGGATATCTCGTTTTTTCTTTGCTCCTTCATTCTGGCACAGCTGCATTCTTACATAATGTCACCCATTAACAGCGCTAATGATGTAAGTATTAAGTGCTGACCCTCACTCAGGGTTCGTACGCTTTTTAAAAAACCTTGAAAATGTGCTTGAAAAATTTATTTCATTTGTGAGGCCTTGAAAGTGCTTAAATTTTTTTGAAGTACATACTTGAAAATTTTATTGAAGTTCGCAAAATTCTATTATGCAACCAAGAAAGAATTAGGTGAGAAAAAATTTGTCAAATAATAAAATTTTCGTTACTTACTATAACCGTTCCTACAAAATAAATGTTTATGAGTTGCAACAGTGATCTTATGTAGCTTGCGTTGGAGCACTTCTGATTAGTGGAGTCTATTTAATTACGTATCGTAACTAGCGAAGATGAACTGCTGATTAGTAGATTCAATACTATTGAAATGCGACAAAATGTCTGCTGCTGCTAGCTATTCTTTTTTGTTGTTGAAGAGGTTACATCATTGCCTATCATGTTTGTTTAGGAGGGTTAAAAAAAATTTGTGAAGGGTAAATTAGGATTGTAAGGGAATGCAAAAGTGACTTCGTTTTCTATTATTTTCACGTAAGTTTATTCATTAATTGAACATACAGTACTTTAAAATTCTGCTGTGGTCGTTAGGTTGGTTGTCACAATGTCGTCATATTTCGCGCTTTTCTAAAAGTGATTTCCAGTTCGTTTAGCAAGTTTCATGTAGGGCCTATTGGTTTACAGTGTGCTAAAATAAAATGTCAGGGAAGTGCGTTTTTAGCAATTCCCTGTTATATAAAGATGACTGTAAGGACTGGCTACAAACTAGTATAGACAAATACTCGGCCAGATGTTGTGCTTGTGGCAAGGAGTTCAGTGTCTCTTCTATGGGAGAAAGTGCTCTGAAAAGCCATATGAAGAGTAAGAAGCATCAAGAAATGAAGCTGAAAAAATTGCCATCTGTAACAAGAATGCTGCTACCAAATGAAAGAGCTAGCAGGTCAGATTCTACGCTTCTGGGGGACAATAGTTCAGTGCAAAGCACTTTTTGTGGAAGGAAGAAGAGAACAAGTAGTGGAGAAGAACTAGAGAATTTGAGAAAGAAATGTAAACAGGTGGAAAAAGATATTACATCACTCACACGATCTGCTGATAAGTTAGCACAGAACGCAGAGGACACTGGGGATATCTCATTGACTGCTTCATCAAACTCTCTTCGCCAAACAACAAAGGATAAAGTTGCTTATTTGGCTGATCTAAAGAAGAACATAGCTTCTTGGGAACAAACTTGAATCAGCACAAAGAGAGTTGTATCCGTAAATGATGATGTTGTTTGTATATACAGTATGTTGAAAGTTTTGTGTTTCTAATTTAGACAACTTGTGTAACTGTGTCGGTAAACAATGAATTTTATTAGCTGAAGCAACCAACTTTATTTGTAAGAAAAAAAAGGTATGATCAACTTTTTTATTCAGTTTGTCATCACTCCATTAGCTTATATCAATACAGTATTTAATTTTTTAAATGCTTTAATTAACTATATACTTTGTGGTTTTTGTTGATTTCTTCTTAAGAACATCCTTGAAAAGTATTTGAATTTTTTTCCCACCTTGGAGTACGAACCCTGTAATCACTTCATTCTCCCACGTTAAGTCTCGGTTAGGGACTGGAAAATCTCACGAATTCAATTACCTATAGGCTAGAATCCATTGTACTGTGCATACTCAAGCCCCGACTATTTGTCCACTAGCTGCTTCTCGGTGGAACAACAAACAATGAACGAATAGTCGTGGCTTGAATATGCATAGTACAATAGATTCTAGCCTACACGTTTCTGAATTAGCAAAATTTTCCAGTCCCTAGGTATGAGTCATCGCATCAAATTTTATTTTTTATCTTCTTACTGACCACCTAAAATCACGTTACAACTTCAATTCCTCTTATTTCTTTGTTGCTGTTTATTATTTGTCTAGTACTCGCATCTTCTCCTCATGTTGTCTTTTCCTTTCTTCTGTTATTGTTGTTCCTTATTTCTTATTATACTCCATTTCATATAAGTTTGGATAAATTTAACAGCATCGTATGGTCAATAATTTTCAGTATTTTGTGATTTGTTGCACAATGCAAGACATTTTTAGCTCTAAAATGAACCTGAGATGTCCATTTCAGAATTTGTACTGCAAAGTTTGTGACACAAATAGGTAACAAAATATTACAAATTATTGTCCATAGTTGCTTTCAAATTTATATAAACTTACCTATATGAAATGGAGTATACTTCTGCCTTCAAAGCCATCTGAATGTATATAGTATTTTATTCTTAAAAAGATTTGTTTCCCTTATTTACAGTTCATTGATGTTATAATTTTTGGTTCAGTTCTTTCGTTATTTCTGTAGTCCATGTTATTGTCTATATTTCTTCTTCCAGAAATAGAGGAATATTTATTTTCGTATCTTTTTTTTCATTCATTCGGTAGAAGTGTCTTCGCTCTGATATTACTCCTGATATATTATGTATATTTTTGTAGATCTTCTCGTTCCTTCTCATTTTGCAACTATCTGTAGTTTTTATTGCACCCATTAGTTTCCTAATAACAGGCTGTCCGGGGACTTCGAATACAGGGGGAAAAATCGGGGAAATTTGTGAAAATTCTGAGAATTACTTAAGTCGTATACAGCAGTTACTTGACCATTGCATTATTAGATATTTCTGTAAGTTTTGCCGAAAATATCCTTTTTCTTTACTTTGGGAGAAAAATTGAAAATAACACTGTTGTTCTCAGGGTCTAAGTCTAATGGCATTTAATGGAATTTGAGTTTGCTGCAAAATCTCGTCATTGTGCACAGCTATAGTGAATGAACAAGCAGTATGAATGTTATTCAGTTTCTAAAGGTGTTTAATAACTAGAGTGGAACCTCGTTAATACAAACCCTGTTAATACAAAGTTCTCATTAATACAAAGCAATTTTTATTCCCCTTGGAATGGAACAATTAATAAAATAATTATTTTAATGTTAAATAAAAATTTTGTTTATGCATTAAACCATGAAATATCAAGTTTTCAAGTAAAAGAAAGTCGTCGTGGTGAAAATACTATTTGATTTGTGGGGCTAAACAGAGTGACCAAAATTTTAGAAACTTTTTAAGGTTTTAGTGAACACCTGTTAATAGAAACCTCATTATTACAAACAACCAAAATTTTGGTTCCTTCAGTTTATATTAAAGAGGTTTGACTATATTACTATAGAGGAGATTTGGTTATACAGTGATAACTTTATGCCCATAATGTATAAATATAGGAAAGACCTTACCTTGTATACTTTGGAATCACATTCCTGCGGTTAGTGCCGGTAACATGTCCTCCATCACAAGTATTATAATTGGTTTATTATGTAATGTTTTAATTTTTCTGGAAAATTTATGTTTTATATTGGAAAACGTGAAAAAGTTAGTGATTTTTTTTTTATCCTTGTTTGTTGGACGTGCTGTAATAAGCCATCTTTCAAATCCTCTGTTATATCCAGCTTATACTTCATCTTGGGCATTCACAGCCATATCAACATTCTGGTCTTACCACTGTTGTATAATGTTCTAGTTCTATTTTTCTACCTATACATTTCTTATTGTATGTATTCTTCATTAAACCATATGCTCTTTCCGTTTTGTTAATTCGTATATTTATTTATTTTATTTGTTTATGCACGATCAAAATTCAGAACAATGGTTGGTTTACAATTTGTCATGTTCAGAAAGAACCACCAACAAAATACATAATTACAGAGAAATAAACATTTTAAAAAGTAATTAGAAACACTTACTTAAATATTTGCTTACATCACAGATTATATATTAAAATTCAAAATACGTAGTAAATGCACAAAAAAATGATATTTATTGCAGTCATTCATCACAACTTTCAGCTACGTCTTAGTTACACCAATAAGTTGTAAATATCGTCTATGAAGCAACCTACTTCAGTTTTGACCATTTTGGCCCGTCAGCAATATATGTTGATATTTTATTTTGGAAGTTGCTACGAATTTATCATTTTCAGATTCGGTGGCAGCTCGTTCCAACGCTACTATTAATGTAACTAAATGATTGCTGGTGTGATGTGGTATTTGAGTTTGTTTTATGCCTGGTATTTTAGGTATGGAGAGAGTTTAGTTGAATTAGCGTAGATGCCAAGAACTGCTGAGTGTTGCTGAAAGTAATTGACTAAAGCTTTGTGGCAAAATTATACAGTATATGTAGTTGTCAGCTCTCCATGTTTAACCAAGCTTTTTTTTCTTTCTTCTTTCAATGACGTAGCTTCTTCTTTTGAGATTGTAGATGTACCTAACATATGCATTTTGTATTTTTTGCAATCTATATTTCAACGAGTTATCTATAGCATTACATAACAGGCCTGAACAGCAGTTGAACGGAGATAACACAAGACTATAACTTATCTTTAGTTTTAGACAAGAAGGAAGAATACGTTTGTGTTTATGAAGGTGTTTAAGTTTGTAGTAGTCGGTTTGGAGGAGAAATGAGAAATATTTGCTCCATGAGAGATTAGTGTCGAAAATAATGCCAAGATTTCTGTATTTTTTTGCATTTGGGGATTACACTTTCACTGTTGCATATTTTTCTAGTCCATTCTCTTGTATAGTTTCTCCAGTGTATTTTGTATTTAAATTTAATAACTCACTCTATTTTACCTATTTGGGTTTCTATGTGTTTTGGTGCTTTTTTATGAATTTTCGTGAAATAGGTTTTATCAGCTGAAATTTTGATAGTACAGTATGAGTTTTACTTGCAATGTGTTCCAGAAGATTTATTTTTTATTTATTTATTTTTACCATAACTCCATTTTTGAAATTCTGAAAAATGTTGAATCTGTGGTTATATATTATCCATTTTTCACTGCAGTGCAGGTGTCGCCATTGAGTGAACGTATATTTACCTATTTCACTATTGGTTCAGCAAATTATGATTAGTAGACTGATTGTGGAGTACTTACAGATTAACACTTGTGTGATGTGTGTTGTAGCGCAAAGGAAACAGAATTTGCAGTATAATAGCAGATGTTACATTTTTCTTCACAGAATTTCAAAACTGTGAATATTAATAAAATAATCTAACAGGTGAGTGTAGCTGAACGTTTAACTTTAGGAAAGAGTGCTGTCGCAGTTATGTAGTCTACTGACATCACAGCAGAACAGAGCTGCGTCTCTTTGGACAATGTATTCTCTACCATGTTAACCACCTGATGAAGCACTGCACACGGTCCTGATTACAACATACAACAATTGCAAAGTTGTAATTGCAATTGAGGAGTGTTTGTGGGATACTATATACCGTATACTAAGTGCCAGAAAATCACATTTTGAGGTTTTCCATTGAAAAAATTAAATGTAATGTTGCTAATATCATAGGAGGTGATATAAGTGCCAATAATGCATTGTTCAGCTCAAACAAACGTCCGTAGAATGCACTTGGTGTAACTCCATAACTGTTGACATGGAGAATATACTAGTGCCATTTGAAGTAACATTACGAAATTTTTCTGTAACATTTATTTCCACACTTACAATCCTGTAAGTACAATAGAACCCTGTTATAACATTTCTGGATATAACATTTTCCTGCATATAACATTACTTTTCTTTGGTCCCACCACTTTTCCATAAGGAATAATGCTTTCATTTCCTGCTTATAACAGCACTGGTGTTTTCATTTCCTGCATATAACATCACTTTTTTCTCAAACATTAATCAAAACTCATGTAAAATTTTTCTTAACTGTATTATTTTTAATAAAATAACTAAGCTGTAGACTAAAAACACCTGTTAAAACCAAATTAATGTCTGGGAAAGTATCAAGTATGCATTACAATGAAATTAAAGACTGTGATCCTGAATACGACGATCATGAACCTACAGAAGACAAGTGGGAAAGCCTCTGTTATACACACAATGTATGTATTCGTCATGTGTCTGATAGCACAGTAACTACAGCCTCTTTTAATCTCATTATAAGGCTAATTTACTGTACATAAACTATCAAATTTTAAGTTACTTTTGTGCAATATACATTTATTGGTGGAAAAATATTTATTCCTGCTTTATAACATTTTCCTGCATATAACACTTTTTTTCACAAGTCCTTTGAAAAATGTTATAACAGGATTCTACTGTAAATGTAACATATAATTTGAATTATAAAATTATGTGTGGCTGTTTTTTTTTTTTTTTTTTAATTTCGTGAATAACTTACTATTTTGCACATATATGTTACCCACAAACACTTCTCAATTGTGTACTGATGATTTTATAATTAGGATGATGTAGCATACGCCCTCCAACATTCTGTCATTGTATCGTCCTATTCAGGAGTGTGCTACCCACATTGATGGGTTAATGTTATTTTTGCCTGCTGTTTGTAGTCAATCAACCTTGTACTCTCATGGACTAGCACTGGTTTAACAAAGGTTGAAGTGGTGCTTAATCAAGAGTCTTAGGATTACACAAAATGATTGAAGCTGTGATGCTATTTCAGAAAATAGTACCATAGTCAACATGTTTAGCGATAACACCTTAAAATTTTTTACAATTTTCTAATGGTATAAGTTTAGTACGAAATTAGTACAAAATTTAAAATTATTTACATACAATTGTAAAATATGAATCATGCAACGTGGATATAAGTTTAGGCTTTCCATGGAAACCTTATGCTCAGTAATAAGTTTAGGAGAAAACTAGAACACACAATTATATATTTGAAGGTTTTCTTCTTCCTAACCTATAGTAAATTTAAACTTATATGAAGTAAAATTATTCTGTTAAATGTGTAACCTAACCCAGAGCCTGGTAAGATCAAGAATAGCCATTTACATGTTATTTAATATTCTAAGCACAATGAACAAGTATGCATTTCATTCTCAAAAACCTCTGAAACACCTGCATAATTTTTTTTTCTTCTCAATGCAGATAATGGATTGTGAACGGAAGCAATGTTCGTGAAGTTGACTGAACTGTACTGAATAAAATGTAACATTTAAATCCCTATCCTTTCTCGCACCAGGTCTAAAACACTTCAGACAAGGACCGTACTCATAAAAACATTATTTTAAAGTCTTCCAACATAGCTACAAACTGCAATTTCAGGCTGCCGTACTTCTAAATTTACTGGTTGGATGTATGCAAAACTCTTAAAAACTTGCAGTGAACTTTGTTAAAGACTTCAATAGTAAAATAATGTCTTGTTTAAAGTCCCAAAGTAAAAATAGATGGTCGGAAATCTTGCAGGATAGTCGAGTGCTTGGCTCCTCATGGCACTGTGACACTGATGCAGTCTTCAAGATCGCTCTTACAGCTCTGTTGCTTCTGAGCCTCTTAAGGGCAATGGAGCGACGGATTTTTTTAAAATTTTCGATTGTTGTTGCGTGGCACAAGAATCAGAGAACAATTTCAAGTAGACTGGCCATGAAAAAATATTTTTTAGAATTTTTTTAAATTAAATTATGACCACTTTTTTGGAGTTTTCTACATTACTGTTAATATCAGAAACTACAAAAAATTGGGCGGGATGACTTCGTACAATATCTCGTTAGATATGATACTTCAGCCTAAAATCATTTTCGAAAGTAATAGATTAATATATTCATTAAAATTGCAGTTTAACTTTCTAGTGTAAAGTTTTATTTTTATAGCAGATATTTCATCTGCTGATTTTTGCTGTAAAGATGTTTTATTTCTGGAATAACAACTTGTTATTCTCTTGTCTGGACTTTTAATTTTATGTTAAGCACTGGTTCACTTCAATTAAACTGAAAACGCGAGTCCTACAATGACAGTTATAGTGTAGTGTGTCGCGCGTCAGTATATAACCCGATATGCGCTGTACTGATATGCTATCTATTGGCAGCCGCGTGAACTCATTGCACCACGCCGAAACTACAGGACATAACAGACGGGAGAACGAATGATGTGAACAAAAGGAAGACGGCGGCGTTCCTTTCTGCGTATACAGTGCCTACCTTGGAGATGACGTCAAGGTTAGGTGAGGATTGTGTGGGGGGGGGGGTTCCTCGGTAACGTGAGCGCTGTGTAGATAGCCGGCCGAGGGTGGATGGATGAGCAGTCTTGCAGCTGCCGCGCGTCCGTTACCTATATGTTCGCCACGCTGTACCATAGCAGCCAGTTGCATTTAAATTAACTCATAGACCAAACACATTTTTAAATCTAATAGACAGTGGATTACAAGCGCAATTACATTATTACGACTATTTTCATATTAACTCTGTATAAATACTGACAGAATTATTATAATTAATCCGGCGGCACCCCCCTCCCCCCCCCAGAACCAATCTTAATAAAGTAAGTTAACACGTGAAAAACAAAGATTTCAAACATGAGATCAGGGGCGTATCCAGAAAAAAAGAGGGGGGGGGAGTGTTACAGGAGTTATGACCCCTTTCTCCAAACCCAAGGTCAAAATTTGAATTATATACCGGAGACAATAACAAAACATATAAATTGAAATCACGCTATTGAAACAGTAAGTGTATATTTAATATTTTTAAGTATGTAAAATGCTTAAATAACACTATTTTGCTCCTTGAAAACCCAGTTTTTTCCCGGAGGAGGACTCCCAAATTCTCCAACTTTAATTTTTAGGAACGTTGACCTCCTCCAAAACAAAAGTGAGATCCGCCCCTGCATAAGTTACGCACAAAAATTATTTACATAAAAACCATTTTACGTCTATTGACGAAGCCAGAAGCGCGTTTTGTCATGAGATTACTTCTATGACAGTATGGCCATTGTTGTCCGCACAGGAACATAGATGAGTAAACGCGCGCGTCTTGACTGAGTGGCAGGATGGAGGCAAGGTCGAGGCGGTGGTGGGGCAGCGGTGGCCGAGGGGTCAGACCCCTCGCCTTCCACCAAGGCGATACGGGTTCGATTCCCGGCGGGGCCGGTCCCCAGATTTTCGCATGTGGGAATCGTGCCAGACGATGCCGCTGGTCGTCGGGTTTTCTCGGGGATCTCCCGTTTCCCCCGCCCATTCATTCCGGCGCTGCTCCATACCCACATCATATCACCCCCACCAGCGCTGAAGACGATGTTAAAGTGCTGACCAAAACCTCTTCACTCACTCGAGGCGGTGGACTGATAGAGACGTCACTTCGCTGCCTGCGCTAAAAGAAGATAAATGCATTTGTACATCGCAGCATTGTGGACGTGTACGTGAAGTTTACTGATGTTTAAAAATTCAATTATAATACATTTCATACATTTATTTGCATCGTTGCAACAATGTGTTGATTTAAA
>PNEQ01130745.1:0-11549 GCA_003012365.1 Medauroidea extradentata | reverse complement strand
CTGACTGGTTGTTCACGACCCTACAATAAGCTGGACGTCTGGGTGGACGTACACTGTAAAAAAAACTTCATAAAATGTTTTGGAAGTTATTATCTCAGACGCAGTATGGGACAGTTATCATACTTCCGTCTTGTAAATATGCAAACTTTTACAAATGTAGCAGTACAAGTCTGGTAACTTTAGTATGCATTTGACTGTTTTATAAAACAGTTTAGGAGTGTTGCCATGGATGTTTGGGAAACAATTATACCATACCTGCTTTCTTAGCGCTCCTATACGTACGCCTGGTAAATTTACAAACTATTTTTTAGAGCGTATGTTGCGCGTTCCTGGCCTATAAGTGCTGAAGTGATAAGGACGGTGCAGATAGCGCATCACGTCTTACACTAGCCTCTAGGAGCATGTCACTGCACTGCCGTGTAGTCTTCTAGCTGACAATTCGCTTCTATCAGACATTTAGTGGTGACCCTATCATTTTATGATATAATATTAAAGATAAAAATGTATTGTGCATGACCATAACTTTATAAAAAAACTGTGGTTCAAGATTTACATACTTAGGGGCGGCGCCTACCCGCGCGTGAGAGGCTTAAAAACAACGGAGCAGTAAGGTCGACCTTGAAGCGCGCATCAAATACCGCGTCACCTCAACGAGCCAAGCGCTGATCTAGCGTGCAAAGTTCCCGTCGAACGGTTTTTACTATGGGACATATAATTTTATTGAGTGAAAGTCTGCAACTAAGTTTAAGGTAGGTGGCAATCTGAGTTTCACATACATCCGGTTAGTACATTTTGAAATACGGCAGTCTGAAAAGGCAGTTTTTAGCCATGTTGGAGGCTTAGAAACAGTGTTTTTAAGAGTGCGTGGTAGATAAATAAACGCTGAAAACATCAACTGATTTATACGCTTTTTTCGAAGCCAAATAGATACTGTACTCAATGGCAATCCTAGATAACGGTACTTGCCAACTTTTTGAGTAAATATTTATCCAGAATTACTAATTCGTTACACGTGATCACCTGCGCCGCAGTTAAATGTACGAGATTACGGCGTCAGAGATTGTGCCTCAGAAGTTCGTAACACTGGAAACCATATTGTTCAAAACGTTGGCTAAAACTATTGTCTAGGATTGCTATTGCTTAATTTTCGCAAATTGACTTCAAGAAACCTACAGTTACAAATTAATGCTTTTAGCGTTTATTTATGTACCACGCCCTCTTAATGAGAGTGGTGACTTAGCAATGAGGTTCCGGCCGCCTTAAAAAAAAAAAAAGACCGCAAAAACTCCCATTTTCGTCATATTCAGCCGCCAGAAAATATGCTTCAATGAGTAGTGGTGAACTCGAAACGTGTATACACACGTGTACCATACTTTAAATACTATTCCTGAGCAGACGTCACTTATGTACGATAAGCAGTTTTGGAGTTATCTGGTAACGACCAAAGCTCTGCACACCGAACTGCCCTGACTTGATGACTGCCGCATGTACGCTTAGAGTCGGTGAGGCAGATGATGGACGAGGAGTAGCGGACTTACGGGTGTTCAAGTGCGGCAAAGTCATAATTATATATATATATATATATATATATATATATATATATATATATACATATGAAGTAGAGTTGTTTAGTAGACGATACTTGTGAATGCAGTTTACTCTTACCAAACATTTTTAGCTGGCGTAGTTTTCTCATAACGGTGCGTCAAAGTCAAAATTTGCATGTTCTGCTGCCATGCAAATAGTGAAAACCAATTGACTTACGTGTGTGAAATAATTCACAGTGAAATAACATACTATGGACTACGTAATTAAACGTTTTTAAAGATTCCGCGAACTGGTTTTATGTTTTTAAAAAATTGCTGAATTTGCAACTTTTTTCTGTACATTTGGGATTTTTTTTTAAATTCAAAATATTACGTTGTGGTATGTATGTGGGATGTAAGTTCACAGTGTATTATAATGTTTAAGTACGTCAGATGGTTTTCCTTATTTGAATGGCAGCGTATCAAGCACATTTTGACTTTGAGACCCCGTTATGAGAAAACTATGAGAGCTAAAATTGTTTCGTAAGAGTAAAATGTACTTACAAGTATCGTCTACAAAACTAACGAAATTTCATAAAAATATAAAATTATGATTTTATCGCACTTGAACACCCTTAACGCACTCCCAGGCCTCTAGCGAGCTGGTTGTTCTAGGTACTAGAGCCATGAGTTACTGATTCATTGTTACTGGTGGCGTATCTTTGATCAGACACGTCTGTCACTGAACTACACACAGATAGAACGGTTTTGTGCTGACCACGAAATGTTTTGACAGTTGTATGGATTCCGCAAAAATTTTCTGTAGGGGCTGCAATAATTTTGCCGTCACTGCAAAACTTCACTGGGGGCATCAAAATATTTTTGTGCTCACCGAAAAAAAAAATTTTATGAGGTCCATAGTGACAAAAAAATTTGTGGTGGCCTATAAGCTATTTTTCAGTGCACCAATCAGAATAAGGTTATTGCGACACCACGTGTTTGTGATTTTCCAGTAGAACCCATAGACAATTGACAGTAAAGACATCCCGTCACTGGTCATAAAGTATATCGGCAGATATGCTTATTAAGACATTGGAAACCAAATTCTGAAAAAAATATTTTGGCTACAAAACCGTGACTCTACCGTTTACGCAACATATTAAGGCGTCACGTCACTGAATTATTACAGGTAGCCATCACAGCAAGCTATAATTGTATGTCTCACACAGACAACGTTGTAACCAAGAAAATTATACTGCTAGAGTCGAACAGACATATTTCTTCAATGTGCAACGTTGCTCTGCAGTACGTGTACGTGAATTCACATACACACACTGGCGCCAACTGTTTTTAAAACAAAAAAAAAAGCAGTTTCCCAACGTACGTAGGAGGACAGATAATGGTTTCCTTCTTTTTATTTATTTTGTTTATTTTATTTTTGTATTTTCATTGCTCTCTCTCTCTCTCTCTCTCTCTCTCTCTCTCTCTCATTTTGTCACGAAAGCAAACAGTATTGGCACAAAATCGTAGACTTTATATGTAAATTCGGTATTTTTTAACTATTAATTTACGGTTCGGAAGTTTCTGGGTTCGAATTGCGTGTATGGCTGTGCAATATGTAATCCAGACACCTAAGAACTACAAGGGTGATGATTAGAGATGATGGTTTATCGCGAGAAAACTTAGACTGTTTGCTGGATTTCAACACACGTTCTGCTGACCAGAAAACTACTGGCTTTAGCTTGTACTTAGAACTGTTGCCCTATTTGACTGAGCCAATAAGACTCATGATATTGTAATATTTTATGCCTGTTGTTGGTCTGCAGACATCTACGTTGTGTCAGAAGTATATCACCGAATCATATATGCTGCAAGAAACTACAGTGTTTTCAAGGGTATGTTGTCACAAAATATTTTCGCGATATACCATCATTAGGGACCCCTAATTTTCGCGAAAAGAAATTTGTCCCACTTTGTTTCAGTGACTCACGTGCACATCTGCAGTTCTGCTTCATAATCAGTGATTGTAGGTCTTAGCTGTGACGTGTCTTGGGGTTTTACTGGAAAATCACAGACTTGTGACGTTGTAGTAACGATATTGTGATTGGCGAAGTCAAATGAGAGACATGGCTTCACAAAGACACACTGCCAATAACCATGAAGTAGAACTGCAGATGTGTACGTAAGGCACGGAAACAAACTGGGGCAAAATTCTTTTAGCGAAAACCAAGAGTCCCTAACCTTCATCTCTAGTGATGATATAAGTGACAAATGGATGGAATGGATGGTGTCGTTTGTTTCATGAAATGACGTGTTCAGTGAATTATCACTAGGGACGGGAATTTTCGGCGAAAATATTTTTACCCCACTTTGTTTCAGTGTCTTACGTGCACACCTGCAGCTCAACTTCATGATTATTGGCAGAGTGTTTTTGTGCAGCGTCGTTATTCATATGGCTGTACCAATCAGTACACGGATAAATGCCACACATCACGTCCGTGATTTGCAGGGTTTAACCTTCATACGTTGTGTGTTACGGCATCCAATCACTGACCACAAAGCAGATATGCAGGTGCGCACGTGAGACACTGAAACAAATTGCTGCAAAATCTTTTCGCGAAATTTCCTGTATCTAATTATCACCATTCTACAAGCACAACTAGAACTTGGTGTGAACAGTGGGATATGCCACATCCCTCCCCCCACCCCCCGCACTTGACCAAACTCCTACAATCCAGTAAATCTTGATAACCACTTCTCAATAATGTCTTCAGTTTGTAGTAAAAAAAATTATGTGTGCCAAGGGAAAGGAATATTTCGCGACTCCAACGACATGCGTGTTAGAATGCGTTGTCCTATTTATACACAAGCCCCGGCCACTTGTCCATTACCTGCTACTCTCTGAATATACACACAATGAACGAACAGACGGGGCTCGAGTATGCATAGTACAGTGGATTATAACTAGAGGTAGGTAAATTTCGCAGATACATTCCAGGTCAGGTTGAACGCCAATTATGTATACTTCATTGGCATGTCTGTGACTTGCTGGCGGCTGTTATGAAACACGCTTGACTACTGCAAGCCGGTAGTAAATAAGGAAGTAATGCGAAGTGATATCGCTTGCTACCTGCTTGTGCGGTTATAAGCCAATAGACAATCGATTGTGGCCAGTGGGTGCATAGGACTGACAAGTCTAGGCTGCCTCTAATCATAACACGTCGGTCATTGAACTAGCGAATTATTCCTTTCCTTATGTATGTCTTACGATACACACTCACGCCGTAGAATACCGAAATCAGGACGGCTGGAGCCGGGCACCGAACCAGTGTGTTTCGTATAACTTCAGTGAATTTTAGATCTACTAATGGGCAATAACTAGAGACATGCAAAATTCGCGTTATTTTCCGACATCTGACTAGACTCCAAGTGACTATAGGCTAGTTCAACATCTCCCGCTGGCCGATATTGTTGTGACTTGCCGCGGAGAATGCTTACACGGTAGAGAGGCCAATCTCAGTAAAGACGTAACACACGTAAACGACAACACATAAAAGTTCGTGGCCAATTGAATCGCAGACTATGATCTGTTATGTATAGGAAAGTGAAGTTTAGTCTGCTACCAGAAGATAACTCACATTTTGCATGTCTAGCAATACCTGTTAATATTATGAAATTTGATTCTCAATCCAAGGTATTTTTAATAAAAAAATTAGCCTGAGATGTGCATTTTACCTTTTTTTCACTGTAAATTTTGTCTTATTGTACTGTACCGTTGTGGACATACGCCATTGCAATATTATGTCGTTCCAGAAATCTCATACGAGTCTAATAAAAAACAAAAGTAAATGAAAAATGAGAAAAGAAGTCTGGTTTGGCTATAGTAAACACATCCATAAACCATAACAATAGATAATGAACTATCCCACAAGGAATTAGTAGAGACACTGGTAAATCGCGGGAATAGATTATTGTTTGCTAGACTCCAACATACTATGTATAACACTGAAGGTTTTGCACTTATATTGGCTATCGTTTATACGAAGCACTGTGTCCCTCTTCAACAGACCCAATTAGAACTGTACAGAACTTGTGTGATTTGCCAGAAAACTGTTCACTCATGTCACGATTGAGATACTACAGTTTATTGGAGACTATGTTAAAATTTTTCGCGATTTTTCAGTGTCTCTAGGAATTAGTCAACAACAAATAACAAAAATAAAACAAACATCCAAAAATAATAGTCGAAAGTCATACCAAGTAATCTGTAAAAATTCAGGACACCCAAAATTAAGACAGCACAGACGACACGGAGACGAAGACTATGTTGTACTAGTAGATATCTTAAGAAATCTACTATGTTTTTTAGTTTCTTCGTCGTTTTTTTTCTAGTCTATTATCTGTGACATCGTCGTTGTTATCCTGTCTTGTGTCTAACATTGTCTACGTCCCAGTATTATCTGTGCTGTCTTAATTGTGGTGTCCTGAGTTTTACATATTATTAGATTTGTCTTGCGACTTATATTTTTTGATGTTTATTTATTTTTATTGTTGACCAATTCCTTATGTGTAGGGACCCCTGATTTTCGCGAAAATAATTTTGCCCCACTTTGTTTAAGTGACTTACGTGTACATCTGCAGTTCTACTTCATGGTTATTGGCAGCATGTCTTTGTGAAGCGATGTCTCATTTGACTTCGCCAATCACAATAACGTAACTACAACGTCACAAGTCTGTGATTTGCCAGTAAAACCCCAAGACACGTCAGAGCTAAGACGTCCAATCACTGATTATGAAGCAGAGCTGCAGATGTGCTCGTAAGTCTCTGAAACAAAGTGGGGCGGCAAATTCTTTTCGCGAAAATTATGGGTCGCTACTTGTGGGTAGAGAGACAGGAAAATCGTGAAAATATTTAACATAGTCTCCAAAAAACTGTAGTATCTCAATAGTGGCACGTGTGAACAGTTTTCAGGCAAACCACACATGTTCTGTGTTAAAACTGTACAGTTCTAATTGGGTCTGTTGAAGAGGGACCCAGAGCTTCATATAAAGAATAGCCAAAACCTTCAGTGTTATACCATTCAATGGTTATACACAGCATATTGGAGCCTAGCAAACAATCAACTTAACCAGCGATTTACCAGTGTCTCTATTTATGGGATATTTCATGCTCTGTTTTCGTTCATGGATGTGTTGACTACAACCAAACTAGGCTTGTTTTCTCTCCTTTTTTTTTTTTTTAGTTCGATGTTAGATTTTTGGGACGACATAATATTGCAATGGTGTACGTCCTCAATAGTACAATACGTTATTTTGTTCCATTGCAAGAAATTATTGAAATAAATTATAAATTTTGTCTTGCATTACGACACGTGTTACAAACTATGACACCTTATTGTCGATAAGTAGGACCACAATTTTGCTACGAATTATTTTTGCACCATTTAATTTCTATACCTTACATGCACATCTGCAGCCTTGCTTCATTGTTATTAAGGGTCCCGCCTCGTAACACATGTGTTTGTGTGAGTGAGGTATGGTGCTAAGGGCGACGTCGCGTCGTATGGGCCATACAACGGTGCGTCGCCTCTACGCTTTGGGCGTGCAGTCTTCGCGAAAAAACAAATTTCCTATGGGACTTTAAGTGGTGGCCCTATTGTTTTATTTACGAAATCACTTTACTAAAGTCCTATGCACTACCCTTAGGTGGTTTCACATGTATTCGGCTAGTATATTTTCCGCTATAGCAGCCTGAAAACCCCCTTTTAACCCATTCTGACGTGCCCTAAAAGGGCATTTCTAATACGTGTGTTGTCTTGAAAGTACTTAAGGGCAGTCGTTTGAAGTGTGTGTTCTTTTGGTAGACAAACGGCGTGAACACACGTGTATTAGTTTCGGTGTAAAAACTTTTTCTTCAAACACGCTGCAGTGTGATTTTATGGCAACGAGGCGGGCCCCTTAACAGCGTGTCTTTGCAAAGTGACGTCTCTAATTTAACTGCACCAATCACATTAATGAAGGGGTAGGAGAAATTGGAGACCCCCGGATAACCCGCCGACTACTGGCATCGTCCGACACAATTCCCACGAGCAAAAATCCGAGGACCAACCCCGCCGGGAATCGAACCCGGATACAATTGGTGGGAGATAGCTCCAGAGTGTATATATAATGTCTCCTTCGAGGTAATGCCAAAGAGCACAATTTCCATAGACTAATGTTGAAATTGAGACACGGCGTAAGTGTCAAACTTTGACTGTAGTTATACGAGACCACGGTCGTAGAAGAACAGGTCTGGACACTCGCCTGGAAACTTGACCTCCTTGTTGTTTGGCTGCAGTTCACCAAGTAACCGAGAATATTGTGTTTTATTGGCGCTTCAGTTAGGGCGGTCGGACTCAAACTCCGCCCACTTCCTTCCAACTAAGATAAACAATTTATCAAAGCGTATTTTTTTTATCAATTTATGAAATACTTCCTTTGCTCACAGTTTTAAATCATGGCTCCAGAAATCTTTATTTACTTTATAATGTTAACAATGGACAAAAGTGGGCGGAGTTTGAGTCCGACCGCCCGGATTACAGCGCCAAAAAGTACAACATTCTCGGTAACTTGACGAACTACAGCCAAACAACAAGGGGGTCAAGCAAAATACATTGGTAGATAGGCGAGTGTCCAGACCTGTTCTACGACCGTGTAAGATACATAGTATGGCTCGGGCTGAGTATAATATTGCGTGGCGTTGCTCCATGCACACTTGCTACTTGCGTGCGGAGTAGGGCAGTGCCTCTCCCGACCATGACCTGGGCCAACAGCAGACGTGTTGACCGTCACCGCGACCACGGCATTTATAGCTACCGAGGAATTACCCCAGCAGCAGTAACACTCTCTCTGCGTGAGTCGGCGTCGCTCGACGAGCGAGGGCTTCGACACAGAACGTTTACCAATACAGAAGTCAAATTTCCTGTGGGACGGCAAACTCTGGCTGTGTAACAACAGTTTAAGGCCACGAGCCATTATTTCTATCGCCTTTATATATATATATTTTTTTTAAATCCTAAACGAGAGCAGATATCGAAAATGTGCTGGACAGTTTTGGTAAAAAAAAAAAAGTGTATCCTGTATTGACTAACTTTTTAAAGTCAAAATACTTAATGGTTTCAGCTAATTATGCAATTAGAAGAATTTCTCATTACTGAACTAATTATCATAATCAATATAATGTTTTGTCTATAAAAATTATACTACATTGTTGAAACAGTTTTTAACAAAACTGTGTATTAGTTTTCCGATATCTGCTCTCGTTATAGGAACAAAAGAAATAATTATCGTGAAAGTAGTAGTTATGATGGTTTATCGCGGGACAACTTGACTGTTTGCTGGGTTTCAATACACGTTCAGCTTACCAGAATATTACTGACTCTCTTTTTTTTTTTATGTGGAGCTGTTGCCCTATTTGACTGAGCCAATAAGAACCCCGCAGTTGTAATATTTGATGCCTGTTATTGGTCTGCAGACAGCTACGTTGTGTCAGACATAGCTACATCACCCAATCATATCTGTTGCAAGAAACTACAGCGTTTTCAAGGGTATGTTGGCACAAAACATTTTCACGATTTTTAATCATAACGTTCTTTACTATTGTGTACATACGCCATTGCAATTTTATGACGTCCCAGAAATCTTAGAATGAGACAAAAAACATGCCTAGTTTTGCTGTAGTCAACACATCCATAAATCAAAATAACAGCACGCGAAAGATCTCATAATGAATTAGTCAACAACAAATAGAGGAAAATAAAATAAACATCTAAAAATTAAAGTAGACGTGCAAAACAAAATAGTCTGTAAAACGCAGGATACCACAATTAAGACAGCACAGCCAACACTGGAACCAAGACAATATTGGACACAAAGCTAAACAACAGCGACGACGTCACAGAAAACAGACTAGATGAGAACACAAAAAAAAAAAAAACAGTAGATTTCGAAAGACACGTAACGTCGTGAAAAGTCGGTCTCTGGTGTTGCTGACCAGTTGCATTTCACGACTGAAGACGGGAACAGATTTAAGTTCTCGAAACATAGCAGCCTTCGTTGTTTGAAACCTGTGTAGTCTGTTGTCCGATAGTAATTTGTGTTCTGTCCACCGTCGTTCTTGTCGATTGCAATTGTTTTTTTTATCACATCTACTTTTTTTTTCGTCTGCTTTTTGTTGGTTGCTGATTTTGAAACTGTAGTGCGTATCATTTATTTGCAGAACGTTTTGATAATTGATACGGAAATAAACGTAAATAAATTTTTATGCAATGGCATAGCCATCTTTAGCAGAAGGCCACGGCCTTAAATCTGGCAACCCTTCCAGGAAGGGTCATTTAAACACTTATTTTGTCTCGCTAAAGGCAGTGGCCTTCCCCTGATTCGCCGGTATGTAGGGCAGAATAAAGAATCAGGTACAGCCATGGCCTTTGAAGAGCTAAAAGAAGTGTTAAAATGACCCTTGTGTGCAGGGTTGCCAGATCTAAGGCCGCAGCCTTGTACTAAAGTTGGCTATGGTCAGGGCCATGAACTTTTTGTGAAATGAATTTTGCCCCACATTGTTTCAGTGGCGTACGTTCACATCCTCAACTATGCTTCATGGCTATTGGCAGTTTGTCTTTGTGAAGTGACGTCTCTCATTTGACTGCGCCAATCACGAAGAGGTTAGAGCAACATCACACACCTGTAATTTGCATTTAGAACCTCGAGACACATAAGTAGAGCCACGATTTTGTCGCGAAAAGATTTTTGCCCCACTTTGTTTCAGTGACTCACGTGCACGTCGGCAGTTCTGTTTCAAGGTTATTGGCAGCGTGTCTTTGTTCAAACACGTCTCTCATTTGACTGCACCAATCATAATAAGATTATAGCGACTCCGTACGTCTGTGATTTGCCAAGGCAAGTGAGAGTAAAATCATCCAATCACAGACGATGTAGCAGAGCTGCAGATGTGCACATGACGCATTGGAACCAAATGTTGCACAAATCTTTTCGCCATAAAATCGTGGCTCTACACATAAGAGTTAAAACATCCAATCACTGTCTAGGAAGCAGAATTACAGATGTGAACGTAAGGCACTGAAACAAACTGGGGCAAAATTCTTTCAGCGAAAAGTTCACGGCCCTATCAAAAGTTTAAGACGTGGTAATTTTGCTTAATTATGTAGCGACAGGCTAGAATCCACCGGCCTTTACTCACCCGAACACAAATTACACTGTGTAACGTTATTTCATAGCCATCTAAATTAGAAGGCCGCGGCCTTAGATCTGGCAACCCTGCTAGGAAGGGTCGTTTTAACACTTATTTTGTCTCGCCAACGGCAGAGGCTTCCACTGATTCGCTGGTATGCAGGGCACAATAACGAATCAGGGTAAGCCCCTGCCTTTGGAGAGCTAAAATAAGTGCTAAACTGACCCTTGTATGCAGGGTTGCCAGGTCTAAGGCCGCGACCTTCTACTAAAGATGGCTATGATAATTTACTCTGGACCTTCCTATCTTCTGTGCCCGTATTACAGGATTAGTGGAAATGTTACAGTTGAAAATAAATCATTGGTTGAAAGTTCTTCAGGAGCGCAGGAGCACAAACTGTCGACCAACAGCAGAAGTCGTACGATCACGTAGTAACTTGCAGTCCAGTCTGCTGTCTGATAACAATGCGAAATTTGCAGCTCTCTAGCAATGATTGCGTAATATTTTAGCACTAGAGACCTTAAAAATTCGCGTTTTCTTTTAGGCACGAGCTGGAATGCCACCAACTATAAGGTCGTATCTCATTCGCAATGGTCCTTGACTTATTTGTAGAGACATGAACTTTTCGCGAAAAGAATTTTGCCCCACTTTGTTCCAGTGCCTTATGTGCACGTCTGCAGTTCTGCTTCATAGATATTGGCAGCGTGCCTTTGAACTGTGACGTTTCTCATTTGACTGTACCAATCACAATAAGGTTACTGTAACACCACACGTCTGTGATTTGCGTGTAAAACCCC
>PNEQ01130744.1:0-11549 GCA_003012365.1 Medauroidea extradentata | reverse complement strand
TGTGGAGCTAATTGTGGAGCATGTGGAGCTTATTGTGGAGCATGTGGAGCTAATTGTGGAGCATGTGGAGCTTATTGTGGAGCTAATTGTGGAGCATGTGGAGCTTATTGTGGAGCTAATTGTGGAGCATGTGGAGCTAATTGTGGAGCTTATTGTGGTGCTAATTGCGGTGCATGCAGTGCTAATTGTGGTGCCTGTGGTGCTAATTGCGGTTCCTGTAGTGCTAAGTGCGGTGCCTGCGGTGCTAATTGCGGTGCATGCAGTGCTAATTGCGGTGCATGAAGTGCTAATTGCAGTGCCTGCGGTGCTTGGTGCGGTGCTAAAAGGAGCTAATTACAGGGATTGAGGAGAAGTAACATTGAGGAGGAATGACGATGAGTATGAGGAGGAGCATGAGAAGGAGCGCGAGGAAGGGTATGAGGAGCATAAGGATAAGACTGATATGCAAATTGCTGTGCTAATTACATTGCTAATTACAGTGCTAATTACAGTGCTAATTGCAATGCTAATTGCAATGCTAATTGCAGGGCTGAGTGCAGAGTCTGTGGTGACATGCGCAACGCTCAACATGTTATGCCTACATAATTGTTCGGTGCCTGCAGTGCATAGGGAAAACCTCCCTATGTACAGCAGGCTGCCTGTGGTGCGTAGGGAGCTGAAGCTCCCTACGCAGCGCAGGCACCGAACACCTAGTAGCTAATGATGGAAACAAACATGACCTCCCCAGCAGACGAAGAGGGAAATTTCGAGGGAAAAAATTCCCTCCTGCAGGGAAAAATTTCCTCAAACAAATGACTGCCTGAAACAAGATGGAGGACTCGACAAGATGGGCGATATGATGTGACATGACATATGGCATAAGACATAAGACATAACATATGGCATAAGACATAACATATTGCATAAGACATAACATAAGGCATAAGACATAACATAAGACATAACATATGGCATAAGACATAAGACACAACATAAGACATAATGTGACATGATATGACATGATATGACATAGTGTGACATGATATGACATAGTGTGACATGATATGACATAGTGTGACATTATATGACATAATTAGACATGATATGATATAATGTAACATGATATGTGACAAAATGGCTGCCATGCACAACAAAATGGCCGCCGTGATGTAATACAAGATGGCGGACTGATTCAAGATGGCCGCCATGCACAACAAAATGGCCGCCGTGACATAATCCAAGATAGTGGCAGCTGCTCCTCTGCTCCTCAGCCTGAAGCCTGTGTCCCAACTTCGGCTATCCCCTACTACTGGTCACGGTGGCCATTTTGTCACATATGTCATGTCACATATATCATATGTCACATTATGTCAAATCGTATCACAATATGCCAAGAGTCATATGTTATGTCCTACATTATGTCTTGTGCCATATGTTAAATCTTATGTTAAATAATATGTCACATCATGTCGTGTCCTCCATCTCGTTTACAGCAGTCACTTGTTTGAGGGAATTTTTCCCTGCAGGAGGGAATTTTTTCCTTCGAAATTTTCCAGAGTCATCGTCTGCTGGAGATGTCACATTTGTTTCCATCACTGGCTACTAGACAGCACCAGTGTCGCAGTTTGTTTTCCATCATTGACAGCTAGGCGGCACTGCAGTCGACTCCCGCCATATTTGCTCCTGGATGTGTGCCACCATGTTTGTTCCAATGTCTACATCGCTGTCTGCTAGAGTGCTCTAGTATCGCTATTGATGTAAGGTCGAAGTTGCTTGTGTTTGTATATGGGAGAACAGACCTTATGATTTTATTTTTTAACAAGTTCAAAATTTTTAGTTCGCCAGCTGTTGGTTTCGAACTTGCAACCTTTGCGTTACCAGACATGTGCCCTAGCCCCCCCCCCCCCCCAATTTTTTTTTATAAAATGTTTGGTGCAGTGGCGATGTGGAAGCTTCAGCATCATCACTGCACCAAACATTCCCCCCTTTAATGTGACGTAATTTGAGTGATTTCAGTACTTTTCGTGAGACAATTTGTATAGTGACAATTTTTGAGACGAAATGGACGAACACAAATTTACACCAAGCCAGATCTGGGAATCGAACCCAGAACCGCCCGCACCAAAGCCGGGCGTTCAACCAACTGAGCCACGGAGGGGTCGGCTCCCACTGAGCTATGAGTACATGGACGATAGGATGTATATATAAAACATGTATATATAAATATAACTTTTTGTAGCAGATAAATGCTCACATTTAATTTATTTTCATTCAAATATTTAGCATACCTATGTATTAATGATTTTATATATATTAAATACTATTAACTATTTCTATCTTACGAATCCTCAAAGCGGGCAACTGAATAATTTTTATATGATTCAAAATAAATGCACGCACTAAACATCAAAGCGGGCAGTTGAATCATTTTATACGATTAAAAATAAATGCACGTATGAAACCTCAATGCGGGCAACTGAATCATTTTCATATTATTCAATAAATGTGTTCATGAACTCGATATCTGAGCTACTACAAAAAAAAATTTTGAGTACCATCAAGACCTCAAGACCTCAATGTGTTATACACAGAGCTATGTCACCACAATCATATTATTCATTCATGATTATTTCAATTTTAATAATATTAAAACCATTTTAGCAATACTTTGCAGATAGTGTGCTATGTAAAATATTTATTGAGTGAACGAGGACTATTCCATTTGGTACTCTTTAAGAAAAAAGTTATGACGGGCATATGAAATAACCTCTCACAAACACAATGTTAAGTTTAAATAAAGTAATTTATTTAAAATTATTCAAATATATAAAATAAATATTTACAATTCCGATGGTGTCTGTGGCAGGTTATCTTCTACATGAAAAAGTTACTGATTTTATCGGAATGTCCAATATTCTCGTGCACAGACGAGCGAAATTACACTTGATGTAGCAGAATAAACTTCCATAAATTTCAGCTTCGTTTACACTTGCAGTCTCGTCATTACATGTTGCCTCTTCCATCTTGACTGATAATTAAGAATTAAATTCACTGGTATGTATTTACTTTTTTTCTCTTTTGTAATAACTTGTCAGAAAAAAATTTGCCGGTGTGAAATTAATTTATTGCAACAGTTTTTCTCTATACACAGGACACAAATGAGAAGCACAGCCAAGTTTAACACAAAGCAAGTGTAATTCGCTTTATTTATATGCAATGTCTGATTGCTGAATCCAACTGTCATGGCTTGTATCGAACCCTAGCCACCTTACTAACACTTTATTTCCTTTCTTCTTCAAAACCTTCTCGACTAAGTACGTATTTGGATACTTGGCAACCAGAATTTCTTCACCGTAGAAACTGTCTTGAATAGCCTTGCCTTCCATGTCTTCTAGGTAGTAGGTCCTTGGTTCAGAGTGACGAATCTTGACCCCTTTTAATATATCAGTGCTATAGTTTGGTATGTAGCCATTAGTAAATGTGCCCTTCACTCTTGATATTCTTACATAGTCTCCAAGATTTGCTTTAGGTTTGTGCAGGTCCAGTTTCTTCTCATTTTTGTAAACACTTTGTAGTAAAGAGTTGTCCTTGATATCAACAGGCTTCATGTTAGTGGTCCGATGTACTTTATGATTATATTTTGACACTAGCTTGGACAATATATCCATCTACTTGTAGCTTCCCTGTGCTGAAAACTGTTTCCACATTTCATTCTTCAAATTACGATTAAATATTTCCACGATGCTGGCCTTAAGACTGCTGTGAGTAGAGTAATGGTTAATTTTATGTCTTGACATCAGTGCTTGAAATGATGAATTGTAGAATTCTTTACCGAGGTCAGTATGCAGATTCTGGGGCGGACCTTTGTCATTTAAAACATTGTTCATTGCATTTGTTACATCTCTGCCACTCTTAGTTTTTACAGGCACAGCCCATGCATATTTACTGTAGCAGTCGATAACAGTCAGCATGTACTTGTAGTATTTATTCTTACAGTCAGAAGGAATAATTTCAACCATGTCTGCTTGATACAAGTCCTGTAAACCTAACATCTGCACTTTATGCCGAGGATAATTTCGCCTTGCAGGCTTGTGCAGCTCCCTAGCAATGTTTCGTCGACTCATTCTATGTAACCGTCTTCGCAGAGTTCTTGTATTATGTTATATTTCACTTGTATGAGAATTATTTCCTGCTTGCTGAAAAGGAACTAGTAGACGTAGTCTATCGACAATTTCATTAACATTATTCCAGTAAACATATTCTGGTCGCCGTCCATCTTCTATTTTCTTACCTAGGTCGAGACCATAACCTATGGCAGCTCCTACATCTGGGAACAGATAGGATATAATGTTAAACTTCTGATGTGTTTCATCCTTATATTCAGTGCTGGTAGGATCGTTATTCTTCAAATGAGCACTCGTAAGTTTCAAAAGTTGTTTATACTGTTCCAGGGCACCGTGCAAATAATTGCCCGGATTCTGTTCAATCAGTAATTCGTAAAGTCCAGAAGCTGGCTTGATTATGACAGACTCTACTTGTATGTCATTACTGGGCATGAATAAAATTTTCTTGTTTCCCAAGAAATACCTTTTATTATGCTTGTACACTCCATATGTCCTATCTTTGGACTGCGAGTTTGTAAAGTAATCATGAAGTATTGAGCTTTGTTCCTTTTTCCATTTCCACTCGGAGAGAGACAAATCATTTTCATCAATTTCATAAAGTTGTCTCTTGCATTTGACTATAGTTTGAGGTTCTTCTTCCTTCTTCACTGTCACTGATGATGTTGGTTTCAGCTTCAAACTGTCCAGTCTCTCTGTTATAGGTTTAAAAGCTTCTTTATTAATCATATCACGTTCCATTCTAAACCGTTGAGCAGTCAAATATTTTGGTGAATACATTTAATCACGGCATGTAAGTCACAGACAATGTCAGACATTGTACTACCCACTTACAAAGACATGATAGGGTATTTATATGCTTGTCTTCTTAGGCAGTGGCCTAGAGCTTGGTTTATTATTTTTCCCATCCAAAACAATAACTGAAGGTAGGTTAGAAGCAGATTTTATAGTATTTTCAAAATTTTAAATTGAAACTTCAAGTTTAGAAAAGTGCTGCATTACCTCATCCACGACTCTGTCTTCACCACACGTTTCATTTATCAGTCCTTTTATTGCATTAAGCTTCCTGTCCAGCAAATGTCTTCATGTTAACGGGGATAACACTGAGATTAACATTTATATCATTTACCATACTTACAATGTCATTAATTGTTCTATCCAGCACATTTTGTACTAAACTAATTAAGTGACAATGAAGTGTCGAAATATGTGCTTTGTTAACAGCATATCCATCTTCTCTCAGACTTCCAATATTTTTAAGTATTTTTCCTTTGGTACTACAGTTTCTATCATCTGTAGGTATGAAAGAACTTTCCATTTTACGTTCAAGACTATTGTGGCCAAACTTTGATATTATGTAGCTCATCTCTCACTGACGGAGGCTTATAGACTGATCGAATCCACGTCGATACCTACCTTTAAGTAAGGGAAAGTCTTTGGCTGTTACAAGAAATCCGCAAGAATCACTCCTACAAAATGCACACAACTCTTTGAATTTATCAAAAGTCAGATATTTATTAACATGATCAGAGTAAACATGTCTCAACTTCAAGTAATCCATACAAAACAAAGCCAGCAGGTTGGCGTTATCTCTCAGTAACGGTTTGGGTATACGTGAATAAGCCTGGCACAGGTAAAAGGAATATTCTAACATATGTCTTCCCATGCAGAAGTATTCCTAGATACGAGCCTGTTTCTCGCAAGCTACATCATCGAACACAAACACAAGTTTGGTAGAGCATCTCTTAGTGGTACCACAGATTCATTGTCGCTAAATGGAAAATACCCAAATCCATCAATATTGTCAGGCGTGGAAGTCACCGACGAATGTCATGCCCGGCGACTCGCACCATAAATCTGTCGGGAGGCTGGACGTAGTAAAATAAATGATGTAAAAATGATAGGTAGTGTTAAATAGTTAAACATATGTGGAGTGCCGTGTTGATGATCGTTATGTTATATCTTGTTTGTAGCTAAAGTGTTGAATGTAAAATGGGGTATGAAAGTATATCTGAATTATTAAGCTACGCAAGACTACGAGGTGGAAAGCAAATAAACATCACTAGTACATAAAACAAGCATTTGACTGAAACATAACTATAAGCAATAAAAGTTAATAAACTCTGTAATTTTTAAAACATCACAGGGGGGGGGGGGGTATACTTACGGTACGTAGCTCCTTAAGTAAAATAAAAAAAACAAGCAAGCACTTTAAAGATAGAATTTCCACCTTGTAGCCTAGCTACAATCATAAAGTATTAATGTATGGTAGAGCACAACAAACAAAATGAAACAAAAATAATAACTCCGCTTGGCAAACTATCTATTGCGAGGGGTACAGAAGATCGAAACGTCCCAATACGGGTCGCGTCTCCTATCTTGCATTGCGCATGTGCTTATCATCCATAGTCATCTATTTATAAAATATTTAAATCAAGATACATGTTCTGCATTAAGAGGCTATCAATTAATATTTAAAGGGACTACAGTTCGGATATTTGAAATAAAAGAGTGAATTCAAATAATTGAAGTTTATTACTAAAGATTAAAATAAAATGTTATACAAAAATAAATATTACATAAATGAAAATAAAATTGTACAATTTGGAAAAAGATTTGTTATTTAAATGTGATGAACTGTGACCAGATAGTACATTAAGAAAAGAAATTATACTACACAGTAAAGTGGTTTCTGGCATTACAAAACAATCCCGAGGTTATTACATTACTTTGAAAACATTTAATAAAAGGCAATTGCACTGGCCAACAACAAATAACCGTGTCAACGTATCCACGACTATTCAACAAATACCGAACACGAAATCTAAAGGGGAAATATTAGTAATTAATAATAAAATAATAACACGAAATAATACTTATCATTTTGATGTTCCTGTCCAGCGAAGTCTCATCCATCTCAGGGCTACGAAGTCTTCTTATTCAATAGTAAAATAAACGAATAACCAAAACTAAAATTAATAGTAATAATAAAAAAACTAACTAACTAAACTGAAACTCCTGCCATCTGGCACTTAGGCCGTCGTCTCGCCCATCGGGGCATCGCCATGATCGCCTAAGTTCTAACGAAAAGTCTTACGAAAAAGTCCTACGAAAATGAGCAAAAGCGAAGAGCGAAAAAGGTCTGCCAAAACACGGCCGGCAGGTATTTATAACTACTGGTTGCGCCGTCGAGAACCTTCCATGATTTACCTTCCTGGAATGGTCAGCAGCAACCATTCCAGATCGGCGCAACATCTACCCTCTCTGTCCCACAGGGCATTCACTCTTCAGTGACGTTTGACGTCACGGGCGGGGGGACTGTCCGAGAACGGAACGACAGAAATGTGCTGTAGTGCACTTCTAGCCCGTGCGAAGGCCCTATTAACAGCTGGTAATGTGGGACAGGGGAGCAGGGGAGTGTTGACAGAGGCGTCCAGTGCCCCCGGAAGGCCGCCGCACGCCGAAGGTACCAGAAGGACCCACAGCACACGACCGCCCGGCGACACCGAAACGTCCATCACCACACCCCCACCTACCTACAACCTAACACAAGGCCATCGGCCTACACACACTACCGGGACACTGTCCGCAATGGAATTCACTAGCACTGCAGTGGCTAAAAAAACTCTACCTGAGAGACTGTGTGAGAACATTCTAGATTTCCACAATTCTAAACTCAAAGCAAAGACTTCCCAATAACTGAATACTCTTTAAAATTACAAACAAAAATAACTTTACCACCTATGTTGAGTATGGATGAGAAGAAAAAACCAAAAAAAAAAAACAAAAGCCCGAAAATTAGCGTCGTGACACTACCTACCGCTCACGAAAGCTTGCGACCTCGCAAGCCACCCTCGACCTATCTCAGTATAAAATAAAATAAATTCTCATTAACAATTCCATTAATATATTTAACAAATGTTACGTCCATTATTTACTAGAACGGGTGCCTGCGGATCACGAGCTGACATCAGGGGGAACTCAACAACCATTGCCCCACTCGAACGGTACGACTGTTGGCCATTACACATGCATTTACAAAGTTTTTCTGTTTTATGTACAGTGTGGTGTGGTGTACAAAATTATAAATTCCATAAATATCTCTTTTTTTTTTTGAAGCGGTGCGCTTGATGACAGAAGCAGTCGATGAGATGTGACTCCTCCACTGCTCAATCTCGAATTCTTGACAAACTGGGGTGGTTTCAGGGCAGCAGCCGCCATCTCCAAACTCTCCCTCATCAAGACACACTGGTACAAAAGTCACCACACTCCATTTTCTTTTCCTGAAACAAAATCATGCCACGCATCAACAAAAATTTTTTTTTGGCAAAACAGCCTTTACACCAGTTAACACTGCAGTTGGTGGTTACTACTGGGGCCTCTCATTTCAAATTCTCAAAATAAATTCAACACAAAGAAAACAAAATTATCTTACACATTCTCACTTAACACAAAATTACTAAAAATCATATTAAAATCAACTCCAAACAATAAATTAAACATTTAAAAGGTCATGCAAAACTATCAACTTCCCACCCAAAAGACAAACAAAGGATTAACAAACAGGTTAGGAACTATTTCGACCGAAACCTATCAAGGAAGAGAGAGGGAACTCGGTTCACGAAGCCCACAGACTTCCACACAGTGGCGACCCCTCTCGCCACACCACCAGGTACTCAGCCTCTTCGCGGCCCCTTGAGTCCTGAAATCTTCACACTTCTTCTTCAAACAGTAAGGCAACGCCCAAACCCCTTGACGTCCTTACTCCTGAGGCGGCGCCCTGCCTGCCCCAGACACGAAGACACACCGCTAGTGGCCAACCCCATGCCACAGCGAAAAACTCCAACAACCTCACGACGACTTCATCTTCATCAACAACAGCTTCAACTTCAACATCTTCAACTCAGTATTCCTCAAGTACACACCCTTGGTGTACCTTCAACATGAAAATGGGGTGGGGGTAAATTCACCTTTACGACGATGACAACAGTTCACCCCACCACACTCCTTGAACCTTCTGCACCACTCTGCCCTTCTATGATCCTTGTTGTTCTAAACAGTCCAACACTTCAAAAATTTCATTACTGAAGAAAAAGGTTCATCAAAGCCTCAACATATTGCTTCTTGCGGCAAACAACTGGCTAAAAAGTTCAGTCTCCAAAATCTTCATAAACTTATACTGGCATTCAACTGCAGCTTCAGTTGACGAAATGGACTTTCGAACCAAGAAGGAAAGGGAAAGTGTAGGATGCCCAGGGCAAACCTCCCATAGACAATTCCCTAACAGCAAATTACCTACATCCCATAATTTTCAAGACAAACCTACTGAAACTAATTAAAAATAAACCAAAATTTTAAATATAGGCCACCAGAAGAACGAACACCAACAGGTAACTGCAGCGTGGCAAAAATAATACACACTTTACAATGAATGTGAAAGAAATAAAAATTCAAAAATCCAAAATTTTAACTGGGAAATTACTTTCAAGAACTATACATTTAACTGTTTTTCAGTTATAGTGAATTTAATCATTTAAAATTATTTTACTTTCAAAATTATTAATCTTTTTCAAAACTAAAACATTTAACTATAAAGTCTTTTTAAAAAAAAACTGATTATAACTGTTATGTTTGCTAACAAAAAAAAATACAACTAACTCTACTACTTCATTGCTAACAAAACACAACTATCAACATAAATCATGAATTCTAAAATCCTACAAAAGTCATATCTCATTAGCCACACAAAGTAACTACTTTAAATAAAGAGTAAATCCAAACCTACAATTAGTACAAAACTCAAAATTAAAAATTCCCGTTTTAAAACAATACATTATTAATTACCAAGTAGTCCTGAGATCTCCTATACCATCCTGAAATAGAAATTGATATAAACAATTCTAGTACAGCTGAAAAGTAAACATTACATTACATTAAAAGATTTATCTCCTTCACTGGACATCAAGCTGAAAAGGCTTACAGAAAATAATAATTATTATTGTTACAAATCTCTTTTAAACAAAATTAACTGTCTGTTTTCCACTTAGCTTTTAAAATTTCTCCTTCCCCTCGAAGTGACGATTTGAAATGTAGATGTAGTCCCCTATCTGATTTCCACTTGAACATTCATCTTCTTCTTACACAGGATACTGGATCTTGAGTTTCTTCATACTAGGTATTCTCTTTCTTCCCCAAGGATGCCCCATCACTCGAATCTGTAACAACCTTGTCCAAAATTCCTTTTAAAACAACTGTATTTTTCAATTTTACGCAACACATAAACATAAACAAAACACACAAGAACTATTTTAAAAAACCAAACAATAAAACAAAAAGATTAATTTTCATAGGCCTATCAGAGCCACACTCACAGGGCAACCAAAAATAACAACACAAAAATAAATTAGTGAAGACACAGAGTGCAACACAAAACATTTTGTCCACCAGGGTCCGACACACAAGATAAAAACCTCACCAAAACATCTAACCATCAGACACATTCACTCACTTGGAATAACATACACAACCTAAAAAAAAATATTTAATTATTTCTTAATACTCAATAAACTGCCACTCAGAAATTCCACTAGACAACAAATAACTTTGACAACTTTCTAAAATCCTTCCAGAATAGGCCTACGCCTAACTCCGACAAAACCTCTCAAAAATAACCTCAACGACAATAAAAAGTTTACAGAAACTGCCTCCAATCAAATTAACTTCAAACCACTTCAAAACGAAACTGATAACAATCCAATACCTCCAACAAGCAAAATAATATCACCTCAACACACATACAAAATATTGCAATTAAAATTCTATAGACAAGAAACACAGACTAATAAATCAAATCTGGAATAAAAAAACTACTTTAAATGTACCTATCAGAGTTTCAGGCAAAACATTAACATTTCCATAGCCTAACCTTACCTTACTTATTGTACACTTATCCTCCATGACAAAAACACAACCTCTTACTTGCCTTCTTCTGGAGGTGCCTTAACCTCTCTCCATGAGCACTTCTCTGGTGAGAGTCCATTGGCCTGGAGACCATAGTACACTACTCCCTCTCCTGATGCAGGCGTCCCCACATCCAGCCTTCTACTATGTTAAATTACCTCAGTTCTCTTCAAACCTCAAGTTGGAAATGGTTTCTCCCCCATGGCTGAAGAACACCATCCAACACTCACTCCACGATAAAAATTACTGGCTGTCTATGGCACTCCATCAAAATTAAATAAAATAAAAATAAATAAATAAACACAGCACTGCTTCCTCTTGATTATCACTGGAAGTCCATACTGGGCACTATTCACTTGCTACTATTAAAAAAAATAATTTTCTTTACTATTCTACTGCCTGAACTCTTCCTACCTTAAATTACTTAAATGAGTACTAATGTTTTCAACTTAAACCTACATAAACTTTATTCATAACTTACTCTTAATA
>PNEQ01130743.1:0-11549 GCA_003012365.1 Medauroidea extradentata | reverse complement strand
TCACTTCCTCATGAACTTAAGATTATCAAAAATAAAATTGTCTATAAAAAGAAAGTTAAACTCTGGATTATCAACAATATCTCAGAATGGGACAGCATTACTACTCTAAATCTTATTCGTACATCATTCTAGGTGGTGTGAAATCTACACATTCTTAATATATAATAGTTTAATTGGACTTCTGTATTTGTGTGTAACAGATTCTCAATTGCATCATATATGTACTTGTGCATAGTAATGATATGTGTTTGTGTGTACAGTATGTACCTACGTAGTGTTGTTACTGTACCTTCCTATTTATTGACCTCATGTGTTCTTATGTATTGATCTCAAGTGCTCTTATGTATTGATCTTAATCGCTCTTATGTATTGATTTTAAGCGCTCTTATGTATTGATCTCAAGTGCTATTATGTATTGATCTCAAGTGCTATTATGTATTGATCTCAAGTGCTCTTATGTAATTCTCAAGTTTTCTTATGTATTGATCTCAAGTGCTCTTATGTATTGATCTCATGTGCTCTTACTTATTGATCTCATGTGCTATTATGTATTGATCTCATGTGTTCTTATGTATTGATCTCATGTGTTCTTATGTATTGATCTCATGTGCTCTTTGTTTTTGATCTCATGTGCTCTTACATATTGATCTCATGTGCTATTATGTATTGATCTCAAGTGTTCATCAAGTATTATCTACCTCTGCCTTCTGTTGAAATATGAAAATTGTCAGTCTCCACCAGGAGCAATCCTCGTGCTCAAGGAGACATGTAATCATTTTTTTTTTACTCTAATACTCTAATACTACTGACATGGCGTCTGGAGGGAGGACCCGGTAGCCCGCGTTCCCGCCAGACTTGGTGGTTAAGCTCTTACAAGCTAAACTAAAGTAAAAACTCGTTACAGAATATCATCCAAAATTACAAAAACAATTATTAATACTCGTCTGCCCTTAGTTAATAACTGCCAGTCTGTATAGAGCCTGTTCAGAATTACACTTACAAACGCAACAATACACAGGAAAGCAATAACGAATAATATAAAAGCAATGTTTGAAAAAGTAATTAAATTGTAGGCATTGTAAATGTGACTGAAGTTCACCACTTTGTCACGTGTTTATGTAGCGGCGCGTTAAGCCCGCACGTCACAAACATTACCACAACTTGCCCTGCAATTCCCATTAAATTGACACCTACTACGAAGATGATGGCTGGCCAGGCATTCAAAATCGTAGCTGGAAATTGCTACCTTGAGGCTGGTGGTGAAGCTCCATAGGCACGGGGCAGGGTATTCACGTCCCCAGAGACGTGAAGCCTGGCTGGTGGAGCGTCCGTGGTGAAGGAGGCGGTCACGTGTCTACGGCCGTCTGACCCACTGTAGCCCAGCGGACAAACGGGCGTCCGCGGCACACATCATCTTCTACGACCGTGATCGTGACACATGTCGTTGATACGTATTTCTATGACCGTGATCTGGAAACAGAGCACTCATTGCGCTCTGTCCTGCAAATCAGAGCAAAAGAAATTTGTTGCTGTATGTTGGCATTACGATTGTAAAAAAAAAATTGAACGGGTTTGTTTGGTGCTTGCGCAGGAGCAGAGAATATATATGGAACGTATTGTTTTTAGTTTTAATTCGCGAGAAAATTAACTAGTATTACAAATTTCGTACTAGGTCGATGAAATAGTATGGCCACTAAAATCTCTGTGCACAATACAGTTGTTGAACGGCGACTAAGACCAATTTACGGTAAAGTTAAATTTATGACTATGAAATCATTTATGTTGCTAGGTTAATTTTTTTGGGAAATTTTTGAATGTAAAGTTTAAGTATAAACATGCAATTGGTTGCTACTGTGTGGTAGTGAAGTTAACTTCATTTTCCTGAAATATTTGTAGATGTTAGGTTATTAGATGTAGGCGATTGTTTGTAATGTGGATTTACCTTAGTCATTATTGTTATGTAGTCCTTAATGAATTTATGTTAAGCTGTGGGTTCTCTATGAAGTACTCTTTCCCCAGTCTCTCATTCCGTCGCTGCTCCACGTTCATCTTGCCCTCACCTCATTTATTCTTCGGGCCGGACGTTGACACGTGTGTGTTGTTAGTCATGCAGCCGGCCTCCTTCACCCTGACCTTCTCTGATACACTGTGACCATGCTCATAGGCAGGAACACTCTGTGGATTTCCTTTTTCAGTTACTGTTCTCAGTTTTGTAAATGTTAAGTTTAGCTACTCATTGTATACCGGCCAAACTGTTGATTTTAAAGGTATGGTTTATTAATAAAAATTGTTTCTTTAGTTGTTAAAAGTTGTAATATATAAAGAAAGTTGTTGTTTTCTAACTATAAAATGTTTTTTTTGTTAGGTTTGTCAAGTTTATGTTAGGTAACCTAATCCAACGTAATGAAAAATGGATAAGTTATAGGAAAAATAACCTTATCCAAACAAAACTAACGTAACGAAAAATATAAAATTTCAAAGTAAAATCTAATATTTGTTGTACATACGACTAATTATAACATCTACATACACATTTTTCATTGATAAATTATGCCTGTAAACACAGTAGTTTGGCCTGTACACAATGAGTAGCTATTCTTAAGGCTGATTCACAACCACACTTAAGTTACATACAAACACACATACGTTAAGTATTAGAGATTGGATTCACAACAATATTTAATCTTAGACATGCACTGAAATTGTTTACATCATAACAAAATGTTAGTAATAGATGATCATTATTTATATTTGTTTTTAAAAGCAAATTAAATAATTTATGAACACGAGATAATTGATTTCCTAATACTGTACAAGTTAATATTTGAGTCTTACACTTGCACATGCTGCATTCACAGCTACCCTGTAGTGTATTATGTGAGAAGTAGAATGTTGATCAGCTCTATTACGTATGCACACTATGCGAGGATGTCAATGTTAGCACACACACTCTGCATTTCAACGTATGTACGCTGTATGGTGGTTGTGAATCTGGCTTTAATGCCTATTTACACGCTGTTTAACTAGTGAGAATATTGAACTGGTTAGCAATACCGGTAATTGGTTTGTGGGTTATAAAAATTTACTTATACATAGTTGAAAAGAATTGTTCCCTAAGAAAATTTATGTATTTTAATTTTTGTAAAAGAATGCTTGTAAGAGAGTTATCCAGCATTTTGCTAACCAAACAATTGAAGATGTTGTCTTTTGAAGAGAGTGGTGCTGGAATCCCAATAGCACAACTGATGTAACATGAATGAAATAACTAGTCGGCCAGTCAGCAGTGAGGTGGAAACTGGAAACAAAAGCTTGGTAGGTGATTGGCTGACATGTTATTTTGTTTGCGTCACATTGTAATCATCTTGTGATTTCAGCATAAGTTGCAAACTGTGAAGGCATTGCATAAATCAGTGAAAGGCACAATGGAATAGTATTCATAGCTGCTGGCCCATGGAAGTTGTTTAGATTCAACTTAGCACTATTCTTTAACTATGCAGCACAGAAGATACAGGCATAGTATACAATACTAGCTTTGATGTGAAATATTCTCGAGTCATAAATTACCTGGTCAGTGACGTCATGTGCACAGAACTATAGTGTAGTTGTGCTTCATGGTCGAGATGTCGTGTGGTCTGGTGTGCGTAAGAATTATATGTTTTCTTCTACAACACGGGATTTTCACACACAACTCACGCACCATATGACATTCAGGACTCAAACTGCACAAATTTACAATATAAATAATTTCCACTTGCCAAAAGTTGTACTAATGATAGCCTATGAACTTCTATTCTTACCTGAGTCGGAGGGGTACCGGTACATGATGACGGGAAATAAGTGTTGCAAATTGAAATGTATTATACATGTGATGAAATGTTGAGTATTGTGTTAAGGTTCACATGTCTGAATGTTCCTAATTGTACTTGAAAACGGTGTAACAAAGAGCAGGATTGATAGTGGTACTCCAGAAAGCTGACGTCAGGCATTTATAAAACACATTTGCGTCAGTGTTATTTATACAGGAACATTGGAGCATGTGTTCAGAGTGACTTGTTGATGTGCTATGTAAGCTGTCAACATGTCGTTGAAGATAGCAGCCTGAGAGTTCTTGATTGTCTCGACGGCCACAGGAATCCTGGCTTTGAGCTGATGTCTGCTATACACACCAACGTTCTTACCTGAATTCCAAGTGTATTCAACCCTATGTTCTGATCCCAAGGGGTTTAAATAAGTCATGGTCCCTCCCAACTGCGAACATTTGTATGAACTGCCCAGTTCTGAGAACACCAGAATATGTCTGTCGCCTCGCCAATATCACGTAGTGACTCAGTGATAATGGAGGACCGACATGAGATGGGGTGGGATTGACCGACCACACATTGGTGATTGATTTAATTTTGACTTATTAGTATTTTTCTTAAAAAAATATATGTTAACCATAACTTACTTTAGAATGTACACAGTGACTATAACTTATATTAACAGTACTAAAATAAATTAAAAATGGGTCTAAAATTTTTGAACATAGCTTGTCAAAATGTGGTATGTATAAACAATTTTGAAAGAAATAGTTCAATTTTCAACGTCCTTCCCCACAATTCTAACTAAAATATTGTTAGTAAGTTGTAAAAAAATTCTGTCGATCTGCAACTGAACACGACTGTTTCAGTCAGTCGTCAGCCGACTTATAGCTGCAGTAGTAAACCAATTATATTTATTAATCTTCCAGTCAGTGTGCCGTGCCACCTTCGCAACTAGTAACACTCAGTCTATTGATGCCTCTGTGTAGCCTCGTCCTGGGCATCTCCTGTTCTTGTACTTCACGCTTCTGTTCAAGTAAAGAACAACACACGAGGTTTTACCATCTTTTAAAATTGAAGGATTGTTTCGTAATTGTTCAATAATTGCACGGAGGTAGCTGCAAACTGTGGATTTACAGCAGCAGAGTTGGCAAGAAACAGCAATATTTGTTGTGGGAGCAAAGTTCAGTTTGAGACAATGCAACCTGACTACGTAGTGACAATGCTGCATCTTGTTATCAACATACTTACACAAGAGCTAGAGGACAAGCTTCAAGAAAATAACTTGCATGTTCTCAACCGTATAAGTCAAGTTGTAAGTGGAAGAAAAGTAGAAGTAGCGAGTGTTGAATATGTTTGGAAATGTCGTTCTTTGAACAAGGAACTTCTTCTGTCCGAGTTGCAGTGAACTTACAAACTGTCTTGTGACATTGGGTCACGTCTTTGAACGTGTTTGAGGATCAACTCCCACTTCACTGTAGCTTGTGGCTGGGCTACCATGAGAATGGTGCCTAGGAGGAAGGTGATTCACTTGACTTCGGGTTCGAGGCCCGACAGGGAAACCTCTGCGCGCACTGCATTGTGCTATGGGTTTGGCCATAGAGCAGTGTGTATTATCTAAGGAAGTGGGTGGAGCGGTCATGCGAGCACGAAGGTTTTCTAGTAGGTCCGGATTGGGACTGTAAAAAGGGCTGCATTCAGGGATTTTTAGCAGTTCTTGACCGGCCTTCACCGAGATAACTCTTCTTGGCCTGCCTGGTGGCAGTCGGCTAGCTCAGTTGGAATAGTCTGCTGGGGCATTGTTCGGGCGGTGCAACAGAGTCGACCCCCATAGTAAATTGTGATAGGGAGTGTGAGCGTGCATGAGTGTAGGGTAGACTGCCGTGCAAAGGCAGTGCCCTTATCACCAAGTTGGGTGCACGCAGTAGGGTCTACAACTGTAATAAACCGGAACTAACATAATAAGGAATTTTATTCCAGTAGTTCGTTCTACCCCATCCTCTTCTGCAGGAAGAAAGGAGAACCTGGAGCGGCCAAAGAAGACACCCAACACGCACGCACACGGCAGCTTATTGTAGGTCAGGAGTAGGTGCTGCCAGTAGGGCTCCACTGCCTCACCTCCATAAGGGGTTGAGTGTCGCTGCACTGGAGTCAAGGCCGTTGATAGTGTGGTGGTATACAACGGGCCTGAGTTTACAAACACACATGGGATGCCCCGAATATTGGAAGCTGAGGTGGCAGCGACGTGCAGAGAAGCGTGCACGTAAGGCGCTCGTAGCAGCTTCACCTACCTCCCAGCCGGACCAGAGGGCCAACAACAACGGAAGCAGTAGCGAATGTATGGTTCCTGGCTTTCCCACCCCGTATCTCGATCTTCTGACAAGCGGCACGGGTACAGGCTCAAGCGCAGCGCCGACGTTTGCGTGCCAAACTCGAGGAGGGATACACGATTCCCCGTGGAGTGGGACTGGAGATGTGGAGACGCGAAATAGTGCCCCTCTATCCCCTAACATACTGGCCAAACAAGGAACAGGAATCGGAGAACGATTGGCCATTCCCTCTGGTAGAAGTGGACTACGAGCCCCCCACCCCACCCGGAGAACACATAGAGCCGTTCTCCAAAGACACCTAGCAAAGAAGGCAAGAGCCAACGGAGCCAGCCCATTGTTGGGAATCCGCGCATCCTGGCAATTAGGGAATCAATAGAGAGAAGCTAGACGGGAACCACCACCAACGACACCCGTTTCCATCAACTGTAAGAAAAAACAAACAGAAGTATCCAAGAAAGAATTGCCTTTATTTGTATATAAATTTTTTAAAATTGCACGACCTCAAATTTTTTAACCCTTTTCTCTCGGGTTCTTTGTCCCAGTTCCAACGTATTGATCAGCCCACGAGAAGTGTTTGCATGTTTGCGACATTTCATGCATACTGCAGGAACGTGATTGGCCACGAGAGGTTATCTTATTTGGCTCTTAATAGCTATTGAAAGTACCTAGCATAGTATCAGTGTTGACATTTTAAAGTAATTAATAACTTTAATTCAAATAGAAAAAGAATTAATTTTATGTAAAAATGATGTGAAATGATTATGTGAAGTAAGTTAAAAATTTAGCTTCCTCTCCATTTTGTCTGCTTGATTTTTTACTTTTAAGTATAAAACCTGGCCTGGCCTTATATCAGATAAATGTCATCTAGGAGTACTTTTATGTTGTGTGTGAATGTTCTTTATATGAAACAAGTTTGGTTATCAAGTTAAAGTGATTAACATAGAATGTTAAAATAAATCGGTGAATGTTAGCAACATTTTGTGACAGAAAATTGTTCTGGAAAGGCATTAAAACCATACAGTTTTAATCAGAATTTTTAAAGACTTTCTTTGGTAGCCAGCCCCCTTGTCTTGTCTGTTGGACCTGGTAATACAAGCTGCCAACCTGATGGGCTGAAACTACGCTCATGTGCTGCGGTGAACCTCAGGGTATGTTTGTACCCCTTGTTATTCATGTCATCACCGCAGTATGATTTGGGACGTTCCTGCTTCGCACTTGAGTGTATCCTGTTTAAAATGATATAAATGCAATTACTAAGTGAATGAATCCAGGGTAGTTCATTTGGGTGGGTGGACAGGCAGTGGGACCTTGCTGGCCAATCCATAATAGCATCTGCTAAGCAGACATGTACATGTCTCCTACATGTGTAAACTGCTTGCTCAGTTGTCTGCTATCAGTGAGTGTTTCTGCTACGATATGTCACCTAGGATAGGCTACGTCTTGTATGAAGTTGTTACCTTGTATTGTATAGTCGTATGTTTTCTGACTGTTGTACTTGTATAGTTACACATTGCCGCTCCGTCGTGTCTCTGTCACCTGCTGTGGTTCTACGCTGGGCTGTCTACTACACTCCAGCTCTTGTCTGCCGGTGCCACTTGCAATCTCTACTTGCTCGTAAAACTGCCTTGGTTTCTTCCAGTTGCCTTTGGCTATGAATAGCTTTCTGGAGAAACAGCGCTTACGTCTGCATTGCTCACTGGTACTGTAGTCAACATGGTGTGAACACAAATTGAAACTGACTGAAGAACATTTGTAGTGGACTTGTGAATCAAATCTGATATTTTTTTAGCTAAACGGTGAGCTGCAGAAGAAATGACTCTCTACAACACCATGGTCTGGCCTCTTTTCGAGTATTCTGCAGCAGAGTGGGACCCGCACATTGAGGTGGAGGTAAAATAACTAGAGAAGGGAGTAGGGTAAGTGGAGAAGGCAGGGGCAGGTCGGAGAGAATGAAGGTAATTTCAGGCCATCAGTGATGATGAGGGACGTTGGTTGGAAAACACTGAAGAACAGGAGAAGTGTGCACATGATAGTAATGGGTGGAAGGATGGAATGCACTGGGTGTATGTCTGGAAGATACAGCGAGTGTGGTGGAGGACGGAGCAGGGTTACAGTCAATGTTTGTTAGGATGGTTAGGGAGTGGTATTTGATGCAGGAGCAGGTGGTGTCGTTGACATAGGCAGTAATAAGGGATGATGTAAGGGGGTTGGTATGCTTGCCACTGAGTGATAGCTTATTATTATTATTATTACTACCCACTACATTTCTTTGAACCCATCCTCTTACAAATTGTATTGCATAGATTTCATCTAGAAAAAATCTTTTCCTTTATTACAGTTGAAATACACGCATAAATTTGATATCGTTGCATTAATACACAACAAACTTGGGTTAATAAATTTTCAACGAGAAAAGCAAAATAAGGAAGAGTTCACTCTTGATAACATTTTATTGTTGAAAACATCAGCGTTAGTTAACTCTGGATAGTAAGGGAAGCGGTTATTTTATTTAGTGCTTGCCTTTACTTCTGGAAAATGTAACGTTCTTACTTGGCTTGTCTAGAATGATTCTGTTTGCATAAAGTATAAAAAAATCAGTGAACATACGTACCAACCACCTTGTCTTTGTTCCGTTCTTTTTGGGTTGTACCATCGAGTCCACGTAAAATTCTCGACTGCATTATCATTGTGCAGTTTTACTTCAGTACAGTGTCTGTGTGTTTATAGTAGTAGTTTTTCACTTTGGCCTTACAACTGCACTTCAGGTTCAATAAGTATTGAAATGTTACGTTAAAAGAACACGTGTAGTAGTATGTACTCTGTGTTAATACTGGCTTCTGCTACAGCTGCACAGTAGCGTTGTGAAAAAATACTAGCCTGAACTTTGTCAACATTGTCTGGCGAGAGATGGTAGCTTATTGAACGTGTAATAAAGTTGTCAGTCTTCTGGTTCTGGTGTGATGTGAAAGATTACTGGAGCAAAGTGCAGGATATTTTGACGAGGCCCTCTGCAGGCTCCAAGTTTCAGGTGTTTGTTACGTACTGTAGTTAGACAAGAGTGAGGAGTTCTTGCGTGTCGGTAACTAGTGGCCCTGTGCTTGGTGGGTGACCAGCGAGTGTTGAAGTGTGCAGGTAGTGGCTGACGTGAGTGTGTGTGTGTGGTTGTGTTGTAGACTGGCTCGACAATGGCAACAACAAGAAAGCTCTTCAGGAGGCAGACAAAGTGTTGAAGAAGCAGCCACAGTCCCAGTGTGCCAAGGTTGGTACCACACATACTGTACTTAACTTTGCCAGTATTGCCTTAATTTTGCTGTTGAAATGTTTCTGTTGTACACATCATTGATGCTTTCATTGCTCTAAGGTATTGCTTTCAAACAATGCTACCAATATGCCACTATTGTAAGCTGCTATAAGTGTTTCTTCTTTGGCGCATAATAACAATAAAGCTGACTAGTGACTTTAAGACAAAACCATACAAATTTACAAAATTAATTACATAAAGATTTTGTACATACATCTAATTGGCCACAAACAAACATGACTGCTCTGTGTGGTTTTGAAAAATTAGTACTTCCAAAAAATACATAAGCATAAAGTAGGTCCAAAGACTTAAGGGATGATTGTGTAAAACCTATAGAGCTTTGTCTGAGGTTTCGTTGCAGTATCTGTCAGCAAATACCAGCAATAACTGCCTAACTTGGTACAGTAGTGACTATTGTCTGGGAGCATACACAGTCATGTGACCAACGAGTCTGCGTCACCCGTCAGGTCGGGCAGTTAGTGGCTCTGCAGACGTACGTCAACACAAGCATCTCAAAGTGTGGAGCTAAAGTATATTTCTGCTCAATTCTTGCAGGAGAATTTGAGTTTGATTAATTTTTCTTAATTTAAGTGGTTGAAATGATCAATTGAATGCAAAAGCACATATAGGTAAAGCATGTTTTGCTGACTCATAAAGACTACAAATTTTGCTGTTTTTTGGACAGTTTACTGAAACTGCTTTATATATCATATTCACAAAGTTTTGTATGTACATCAAAATATTACAGTATTTTGCAATTATTATGATGATGTAACAACACGGCTCACTTTGTTCAGTGTTTCATCTTCATTTACAAAACAATTCTGCACTGACGTTACGTATGCAGTTTGCAAGCTTTCAAAATGTGGCTTCTCAAACTGCCAATATCATGTGATATAGTTTGTGCAATTAAACTGCAGTCATTGCATTATTACTTGGACTTTGGCATCATGTGTCACTGTTAGCTTAGCATACATGTCATCTCTTCACACCCTTTACCTGTGCCATTTTTGTTTTGCTACTGCATGCTGAAAGACCGAAGAAGGTAAATATGTGCTGCCTGAAACGAGCAAATACATTTCTTAGCAAATTGGCACTTTATATCAAGCTTAAGTAATCACAAACATGTACTCGTTAATGAAAGAAAGGTGCTTTGGTTATTTGCAGTGTAAAGAAATACTGCACTTTAACAAAATTCTGGAACACAGCACGTACCATACGTTAATTATACCAATTTAGTCATCTCCATAGTGATATAGTCTGTACGATAGACACAAGTTTGCTTGATGTTGGACAATAAAGAAGAGTGTCTATATAGACAGGGTTGCAGAGATCTCTGACTTCAGGTCAGGACATTGTAGTTCTGGTTTGTATAAATATATTGGTTGCAATGCCTTTATTAGTACATAACAGTGTAGGGAATGTGACAATCTCACGTTAGTTCTTGCTCTCTGATGTGCGGAACAAGTAGTGTTAGCACAGCTGTTAACATGAGGCATTGCAAGCCAGAACTGTTGTCTCCTTCATGAACTTACTGAACGTAGGCATCTTGCGTGGTTTCCAGTCTGTCGTTAAGTTTGTATAGAGCAAGCTTATTGTCTGTCTGCATCTTCTCAGTCAATAATTATTTTCCATACTTTACCTCATTCCCTTGTACTTACTAGGTTTTACATGCTGTCTCTTCATGTTTAGACAACTATTTAAAACTCTTTGGTTTCGGTCGGTTCTCTATTTCTCTCTCTCTCTATTTCTCTCCTCTCTCTGTATGTCTAAATCTGCAGCCACTTTGCAAGTGATGGTACAACCCTACTTAATGCCACTGTTTGTCTTCCTCTGTCCTCGTCAGTGGCTGCGTTGTTCTCTGCTAGCTTGACTGTGTGTGTGTAGGTGACTGTGGCTGGTGAGAGAGCAGTGCAGGAAGGTGACGTGTGTGGTTGTGGTCGCAGGTACTGAAGGCGCTCGCACTGCTACGGCTTGGCAAGGAGGAGGAGAGTGTCACGCTAACTTGACAGTGAGTGTGTAGGTGACTGTGGCTGGTGAGAGAGCAGTGCAGGAAGGTGACGTGTGTGGTTGTGGTCGCAGGTACTGAAGGCGCTCGCACTGCTACGGCTTGGTAAG
>PNEQ01130742.1:0-11552 GCA_003012365.1 Medauroidea extradentata | reverse complement strand
TAAACTAGGCGTATATATTTACGAACGTACGTACACTGTAAAATTTTTGTACTTTTACAAAGAAAAGCCTTGGAAACCCAGTTGCCAAAGAAATTCCTTGTAAAACTACAATGGTTATCCTTGTAATTAAATACAAAGTATATGTTTGTAAAATTACAAGGACTAGCCTTGTAGCTGTACTTTCAATACGAAAAAAAAAAATGTTCATTGTGCTTCATAAACAACACTGAACTTATTTATCAAATAATTTTTGAATAAAGGATGTATACAAGAGATTATTTTGAAAATATAAAAACACACTCGGGAGGCACTAAGTTTCCAACCGCTCTCCTCACGCTTTGAATCTACGCATCTTACCCCTCGACCACTCTGACTTACATAACGGCTAGTATTTATTTATTTGTATACATTCAATGTAAAGTTCAGTAATAATTCTTCCCTTTTAAGTACTCTTGTAATATAAACATTCACTTTATTCCAGAAAATACTTTTCAGAGGTTGTGATCTTTGCATAAGTAATTTACGGCGAAATTTCGATTTTTGTAGGCTACACATTTTTTCTAAGTTTTTTGCAAACAAATTCCTTCAAACGTTATAAACTAATAATTTTACAAGGAATATTTTCAACATTTACAAAGTTTGTACAACTACTAAGAAGTGCCTTGTCATATTTTACAAAATAATTTACAGTGCAGGAACTGTCGGTATAGGTAAGCCTACAAGGAATTACTTTGTAGTATTACAAAGCTTAACTTTGTAACTTCATAAACTAATGATTTTACAAGGATATTCCTTTGTACTTTTACAACGACTTGTAAAAGTACAAGGAATATCCTTGTAAATTTTACAAAATTTTTTAGAGTGTATGTAATCGTGTCAGGTACACGATGGGTATTACAAGAGTGCGTATTTTTTTACGCCCATGTGAATACATAATACACAAATCATTTGTAAAATAATACTTAATGTAGGTGCACAATTTTATTTTAGAATGGATCCTCCTCGAATATAAAATTCCAGTATCTTCGTCGGCGCACACAAATATTTCGAATAAATATGGCAGTTCCTCTGTAAATGTAACTCAACAGACTCGCTAGCAAGGTTCGCTAACTTGCTTACCGTAGCCCGCAGTACCTACGCTAGGCCGGTCATGTTAAAAGTCCCGTTAGACCGCTGCTCGGTCTAGATGAGAAATGTATTTAAAACATATCTTGCTAGATCGAGCAGGAGTCCAGTTAGAACTCCTGTTAACTCGCGGTCGCCCCGAATGAGAATCGAGCTGTAGTCCCGCTACAAACGGCGAATCCCGCTAGTGTTTACGGGACTGTCGTTAACGCCGATCTGAATGAGAATTGGCCTCCAGGACACAGATATTTTATTTTTTTTTTTTAATAAAATTTATTTTCTTGAATTATTTCGAAGTTACGTGATGCAGTTGTTTGGCACTCAGGTCTAAATTCCGGGAGGTTCTGGGCTCGAATTCCGTTAAAAGTTGCGTGCAAACGTTCAATTCTGACACACAAAATCTACAAGGCATATCGAATTAGCGCAATTTTCATGTAGTCTTTAAAAGGGGTAAAATTGCAGTTCGCTTTCCACTTAGGTTCCTCTACAATATCAGCTGACATATAGTCAGTATACTGCCAAAAGTGATTAAGTCATAAATGCTATAACGATTAAAAACAGTATTAAATGGTAGATATTAACAAAAATGTGGTATGTTACTATACTGTGACACAACAGTACGAAACGACGAATAGACTTTAAACTTGGGCAATTGTTCGAAACAACATATACATATTCCTAGCATTTTTATAATTTTATCTCATTTTGACTTTTTCTTTTATGGCAGTAAACCGACGATATATCATCTCACTAATCTCAGGTTTGGGGCACCAAATACGTTTCCGCGAAACCTTTACCCTCTGAAACTTTGTAATGCCAATAAAGTTAAAGTGAATGTTTTGAAAATATATAATTGAGGGCACCATCACACCAATGGTTGTACACAGGGTAAACAGATGTTTCTCATTCGATTAACCTCTTACCTTACGTGTCTGTAACTTCCCCACAACGTCAAATAGGCAGGGCTATAAATAAAGCCAAGGCGAAGTCGCTGTTAGTGGCAGGGACAAACTTAAGACTGCTTTTCGCGTGGACAGCTATAGCTACTTATCCTGCTGCAGAATTTGTTCAACTAGCCGCTTGGACATTCTAACACTTGATGACTGAAGTACCAACCTTGTGTACAAAGAGGTTGTTCAATTAAAGTAAATATTATCAGTTACGAATAATACTCGCGAGCAAAGCCGCGGGGGACTGCTAGTAAGAAAATAAACATCGAAATATAACGAAGAAACAAATAACTTAAGCCAGAAATGGTTGTAGTTAGCAAACATATACAAGTAATTTCGAAATAGTTGTAGAGTCGGTGAATAATAGTAGTCAAAAAACAAACAAAAAAATTAAAACAAAGACCGGAATGGATGTATTTATAGAACCTTCAAAAAATTCCGAAAAATATATATTCGGTGAAAAACGGTAGCAAAAACTAAAAAGGAAGTAAAACAAAGCCAGAAAAGACTGTATTTATCGGACATACAGATATTTCCGAAATAGGAACAGAGTCGGTGAATAATGTGAGCCAAAGACAAAAAATAGTAGTAAGAACAACAAAGCCAGAAATGGATGTATTTATCGAACATACAAATAATTCCGAAATAGGGATAGAGACGATGAAAAATTAATGCAAAAAAAATGAAACAGACATAGACCAAACAAGGATCATGAAACTGGCGACAACGATGGGGAAAATATGAGGACAACACAAATGAACAAATTAATTGGTTGCGCACACATATCTAAATTTACTCGACAATCCTTTTTTCTGAGTGTAGGTAAGGAGTTCCGCTTGACTCCTCGTCAATAGCAATAGAGATGAAAACATCATCTCTGAGAATCCGGAACCAGAAGATAAATCGTCGTGACCTCTATTACGAAACCATTCTACATTCACCTGAACGGTATTTTGGAAAACCACAGTACACTGAAATTATGATAGCTCGACCATGGGAATCGAACCCAGTACATGTTGAATGGGAGTCAAATGGATAGCGACCTCTGATTTTCGCGAAAAGAACTATGTACCAATTTTTTTCAGTGACTTATATGTATTTATACGTGTCTGCTTCATGTTTAATGACTGGATTTACTTTCTTGGACAAACTCCGTTACGATATAGATGACTGTCAAAGAAATCTGAAGATAATAGAAAAACACAACTGAGTAGAGTACGCTTTACTCAGCAGGATACATACACAACCTAAAATTCCATAAATGGAATCGGGTCAAATAAAACAAGAACAAACAGATAATAAATAAAAAATCATAAATCAAAAGAAAAACCCAAAACACCATTAAGGCAGACAACCCAGTTTTGAGGTCTGCTTTGGCAAAGAGATTAACAGATAAAATGTATGACACATAAAATAAAAATACAACAAAGAAGCGAAACTAAATCAATATTATACCAGACACGAACAGAAAACAACATGTGTTTGTATTTTTTGAAGTACAGATTAAACTGGTGTGAACAACATTCAGCTAAGTGTTGTAGACCTCGTTATGTTCTGTCTTATTTTCTTGCATAGTGTCGTCCTGTGTTATTCTATGTGCTGGTATTGCATGATGTATGTCACGTGATACTTAAAAAAGTATTTATATATGTACGTATATGTAGTAATTGTTTTAAATCCAGTAGCCTACATTGCCAGCTACATATATACGATACGCATTGCACATGTACAATAAACCAACCCTATTATTTAAAGAAAAAACGTTAACTTTCATACATTATATGCCAGGCGATTTCTCGAATATCTATCATCTTTATCCAAAAATTGTGGTATATTCAAGTGACACGTACGTCATGTGTGCGCTCTAATTAAGCCAGGTTCTTTATTTTTCTTCTTATACATCAATCAAGCGTCATAATACTAGTACGTTTGTATAGGTATTTGAACACTGACCACGACGCTACATAGCATACGCTAAAACACACCTTTCCAGCAAGTTAGTTATGTACGACGCTTTTGTTTTACCGAACCGTATTCCGAATGTATGTGGTAGCATGGTTCCTTCACAATTTTGGAACTTGTTAAAGTACACTTACAAAATTTGTAAGTGTATTTTAACAAGTTTCATGCTCTGTAAAATTGTTTACATTATTTAATAATGTAAACAATTTTACAGAGCATGAAACAGACTAGACGCCCAGGCATAAGCGTATTCTAAGGAGCTGACAAAAACGTTAATCTGTCTATTCGATAGTGTTGAAAATACAGTAAGGCCCGTTCGGAAACCTGGCGCTAGTACAACTTACCTTCGTCCGGAATCTCTAAATATTCAACTCGTACTCTTTGCAAGATATACTCTTAAGTCTGTCCTACTTGGCAGTATGGTAGAAAGTCACCAGCCGACGAAAACATGACAGGATGCGTAAAAATTTAAACAAGCACAGGCTTCCGCGAGTGTATACAAAAGAAACTGTTTTGTTCTTGTATGTTGAACAAAGAAAAAATAGTTTTTTTTTTTGTAGCAAGTACCTGCGTCAGTTATTTTCGTTACTATCAACTGTCTTGTTGTCTTCTTGTGTTGCATGTTTAATGCTTCTCAGTTTTCATCAACACATCATAAGCCATTGTGTATGTTCGTAAACCCTTACATTCTTATTATCAAGTTCCATTGAAACGATCATTCAAAGATCTCAGAGAAGACAATGTCGGAAAATAGCAGGCTTATATTTGTTGGACGAGAAGTCGACAGGAGCTTATGAAGTAAAAATGTCACCAGGGAAACGTGTGGCCGTAGTTCGGGATATATAAATAAAATCTTCCGAACATAAATATTTTTTAATATTTACAATTTTTTTGTATATATTAAACTCTTGATTGGTGCAAGAAACCTTGATTATGTGTCTCAAAGAACTTTCACATTGCGATCTCTTATTACGGTAGAAATTTTCGGTGATTAACTCTGTAATGATTGAACAGTGTACATTACTAGTACGCAGTTATAAAATCATCTTACGTTTACTGTAAATGTACAAAAGGTACGAACAAAAAAAAGGACTTGTTCTAATCATGCAGGTCTGACAGATCGGCGAATAATTTGAGTCTACCGAACATTCTGCCATATTTTCTAAAAAATAAAACATAAAAGTTCATTTGATCACGTGATCAAAACTACCGAGTAGATTATACCTACTACGATTACGTAAGCGCCTCTAGAGGAGGAGCATGGGGAGCACATGGCATCCCCCCCCTTTTTTTTTCTAATTTGTCCTACTTCAAAACAAATCTATATTTTCACCTATAAAAACTGTATTTATTTTGCACATTTCAACTCTTTAACGTAAACGTGGAAACGTAAACATTATTGTTCGTGCTTAAGAGTGCGTTGTAGATAAACGCTGAAAACATCAATTGATTGCTACGCTTTTTTCGAAGCCAATATGGATAAACTACTCAATGACAATCCTATATAATGGTATTTGCCAACTTTATGAGTAAATATTTATCCACAATTACTAATTCGTTACGTGTGGTCTCTTGCGCCGCAGTTGAACGCACGAAGTTCCGGCGTCAGAGATTGTGCCTCAGAAGTTCGTAACACTGGAAACAATTTTGTTTAAAACGTTGGCTAAAACTATTGTCTATGATTGCTATTGTTTAATTTTTGCAAATTGGCTTCAAGAAACCTACAGTTATAGATTAATGCTTTTAGCGTTGAATTATGTACCACGCCATCTTAATACAGATTATTGTTGGTATTTTCAAGAAAATACGTATTTATATCATGTAATATACTCCTACTAAACCCCACTCCCTTATTTTCCACTTGCAAGTATCCGTTGCGTAGTCGGTTAGGCGCTGATGTACGGTTCGAGAGGTTCTGTGTTAGAATCCTGGCCTGAGCATGGATCTTGTGCTGTCCCTTCACCTAATGTCACCCTTGTCGGCTCCTTGTAGTTGAAGGATAGTATAACATTCTCATCTTACCTCACCTCCTTTTCCAGACCTTGAAAATGTGTCACGTAACATCATTGTACTGAGCGATGTGTGTCCCAGTAGTGAAACACTAAACTCGCATTCGTGAGGACCAGTATTTCGTGCCCTGTCCGGCAATCCAGATATTTTTCCACGGTGTTCCGAGATATCACTCCAGGCTGGATGGCCAAACACCACGACCGTTTCCACCCACGTTCCTCGTCTGCCCGAACCAATGGTTTCCTCTGTAATGATCTTGACACACCTCGGTCTCGTCAAGGCGGTCCCTGGTTGCCTACACACTTTGAACTGTTGAGTGGCGAGTGGATAACCACTTCCATCCAGCGCTATTGGAAAGTATTTCTTTACATCGTCTTATGAATGGAGCAAAGAGGCTGTAACCTGGGTGTTTGGCGAGCCCAGCATCAAGACTGGTGACTTTGAGAGAACTCCCATAATGATAATGTATCCTGTTTAGTCTTCAGCAACAGGTACACGGAGGCAGATTCTACCACACAACCCGGAAGAGGTTCTGGAAAGCTTGTGATGACCTCTTCGGCAAAGAGACGTACGTATGGCCCAACTACTTACCAACGCCTACAGGCCCAGGAATGAGCGTGACGTAATCCTGTATCCGACTAGAGCCGGTGATCTGCGACCGTGGACGGCATAGCACACACCACCACCCCCCCCCCCCCCCCCCCCCGGGCCCTAGGGGACAAGGGCCGCGACCCGCCAGGTAATTACAGCCGGAAACAATCTGCTCGTTTGTCTTGGCGGCCGGTGATGTAGCGGGCCCCGGGGAGACTGGCAAATATGGACAGCTCCCGCAATATCAACTTTGGTTAATTAACAGAGACGCCTGGCCGCGGTGTGAGAGAGTCCGGCAGGTAGGAACTTAGATAATTAGCGGCAGACGGCACTGGGGATTAACCTCACCTGGAGGAGTCTGCCCTTTCCCCGGGCGTGTCCGGGGTACCTGTTATTTCAAGATGACCGGATACCAACTTTCGCACATCGCTCGCCAAAACAAGGGTCGGGTGTAGATAGATGCGCAGGTCGGCGCATGTAAATACTCTCTCTCCCTATCTAACATCCTCGCCCACGTAAATCCTCTTTGCCTAAGGATTGAGTAACAAGTACGGAAGCTAGCTTTAAGGTCTTGTTGCGGAATTTTGCATAGATTTCGAAAATATTTTTCTTTATTGCTACTTAATACTCATATCAAAATTTCGCTGCACAGTTTTGACACTTATATGTTATAATTTTTAGCTGAATTTTTTTGTAGAATTATATTGAACGGTTTTTATGATTTCATTACTCAAAGTACCACGTTTTTCGTCGTGAAAAGAAGCAAAAATGAAGGAAATTATTATTATTTTTTTTTTGCTGGCGAATGGTACATTATTTTAAAAAACGCGTCCACAGTATTGTGCATCTTGTGATTGCACATTGACTCAAAATTTTTCAAAACTTTTGATTAAAAAATATTTGAGTTATTGGCACCAGTCTGAAAAAACTCGGGAACAAGTCCTTAAGGGCGTTCGCGTGGCAAATATTCGTAATATTACATTTGCACGCCATAGTGATCGCTATATAGACGTTACTTGTGACTACATTTTCCACTTGTAAAAATTTTTCTTTACTCTCAAAGTTTTTCCATAGTGACACGGCAAAGTCAGAATTTGCAAGTTACGGGAACATGGTAGTAACAAGAACCAAGTGTCTTAGTGTAATGAAACAATTTACAATGAATTTAGATTTTATGTGCAATATGCTAATATATTTAGAAACACGCAATAAGATATTTTTGTAGTTTTTAAAAAATCTGAAAATGATGACAATTTACTTCATTTATGATAAATACAAAATGACTGTTGTGTGTTTTTAAATATTTTAGTATATAACCTGCATACCTAATTTCATTGTAAGTTTATCATTCGAGTAAGACACTTAATTTTTTGTTATTACTATTTTCCTGTTGCATGTGAATTCTGACTTTGGCATGCTGTTTTGGAAAAACTGTGAGAGTTAAAAAATGTTTACAAGTGGAAAGTGTAGTAACGTCTATTAAAACGAACACTACGTTATGCATTTTTGCTACGTGAAGACCCTTAATAGGCTGTGTTACCTCTTTTGTTAAAATGTCCCATTTTTGTTTACTAATTTAAAGATATGAAGAGTTATTGGCAATGTACATTAACAGAAACGATACATTTTACGATTATGTGCGTATCTGTAGACTAAATTGGTACTAGGAGTTATATAATCTTTATTACATGTTGAGAGGTAATGATTATATCAAATTTTGAATTAGGTTAATAATTTCATATTTAGCTTTTTCATATTTAGCTTTAAACGTTCAAATACCACGAGCTTAATGAACGGTAATATAATTAGTTAACTCACTATTGAAATATTTTCAAATAGATTTGGTCAAATTTGGAGTAAGTAATGGATAAAGAAAAATTCAGCACGCTTACTGACACGGGCTATTAAGGCCATTTTAGGTAGTTGTTTTCACATTGGTGCAAAAAAAACTGAGAAAATTACTAACGGACTGCTTTGAAATAGTTTAATGCAAATATCAGTCACTCAATGCAAAATTCTATACGGACGTTTTAGAAATTTTATTTTGCTTGATTTTGGCATAACTTGGTAACAAAATTCGTGATTCTTTGGGTGAAAAAAAAAATTAAAAGTTATGAGGTTTATAGCTATCAAAGAAAATTTAGGTGCAACCCAGATATACTTGTGACGATACACTGTACGAATTTTTCTATATGAAAATTCTGTTACTTTAAAAAACATATTTCTTCAAAATCACTGTAAAACTACTGGGCAAGGCCTTAAGGTCATGAACTTTTTTGGTAAAAAATAATACAGAGAGCTGCAATCGTGTATCTGTCATTTAAGGGCGCGATCTACCGCAATTTTCATCACCATTTTTATTTGTCATTTGTACCAGATATTTTCTTTCTTATTTTAGACACAAAATGTGACAAAATTTGACTTAAGAAGTTTTTTATCTCATAATTTTCGCGTAATAGCTTGTTAAAGTCAAAATGTGCATGTTTCAGTGTTAAGGACTACACTAAAACCAACTGACTTGCCAAAATGAAAAAAATTCACAGTGGATAAACAGACGTCGCAGGCTACAATGTCACGTAGGCCTACATAAAAACGAAGAATAAAATGTGTTTTTATGTAAATAAAAATGCTGAAATGTAAAAAATCAAAATTGAAAAATTCAACCATTTCTTTAAAAATACAGTAATATTTTATTTTTGTGGTTAAACGTAGCTGAATTTGTAGCCTACAACATCGTTATTCACTTTGGTAAGTGAGTTGGATTTAGTGTCGTCCTCAAAACGGAATCATGCAAATTTTGCCTTTAACGAGCCATTACGCAAAAACTTTGCGAGATAAAACTTTTTTACAAGACGAAAATTTGGTTTCATTTTGTGCCTAAAACAAGAAAAATATAACCGATACAAATATAAAAGTAAAAACATGGTAATGAAAATTTCATAGACCGCGACCTTAACAAGCGCGAATGCAATTTTTGCGCGAATAACGTTTCAGAATATTTTCGTGCCATATGGAACGTTTCCGTATTTAAACAATGTTCCTAATCTTTGTTTCGTAAATACTAAAACAGCCAAAAATTAGCAATTTTTCAGTAGTTTTTAGACGTAGACGTTTTGTTATAGAATATGTAAAGCATCGGAATAATTTATGCATGGTAATTATAAAGTTAATGAAACATTTCAAAAATCGGTACAGTTAAATGATCAAGAACAATGCAGCAGATATTACATTACGTAAACGAGAAACTCTAAGAGATATTTTATAAAGTATTTATTAATGTTCTGTGTGTCCACCCTTCGTCACATGGTACACATCTAGTAGGTATTCAAATTCTGCCCATTCCTGACCCAGCATATTTGAATTGACGGCTAGGTGCTGCGATGCTGTGGCGCAAGTCTTCGAGGTTCTGTGGTACAGTTGGAACATAAACGCTATACACATTATCGCTATGTAACCGACAAGAAAAAATCATAAGGGGTCAAGTCCGGCGACAGGGGTGACCACTGGAATAGCGCCAGGTGAGCGTCTCAAACACGGCCTATTCAGCGATGTGTAATCATGTGGAAATATGGAGGGGCGACATCTTGTTGAAAGATTAAATTACTGCTATCAGTTTCCCATTGACAACGGGAAAATTCTAGCTGACAAAGTGTTTTACCTGCCCAATTCGCCCCCATTTTCAGCAACTACGGTCGGTGGCAGTTTTCCATACTAATTTGCCGGTACCACAAACAAAAAAAAAAGGGGGTTTGTCTTACACGAACAGTATCATTTGTTATGTTTATCCATTTACCTATACGAAAGTATTCCTTTCGATAATGTGAGATAAACATTCAGGAAGAGGCTAAAAAATGCGCACTACAATGCCGTGATAATACAAGAGTGAAAAATAGTATTTGACCTGGCAGTTACTAGGGTTCCATTTGCTGCTGAGAGCAGCTTAATTTAATGACACACTTTCATTTACATGCTGATGCTACTGACTAGTATCTGTTATGACGTCAAAACGACGCATCACTCCCTGCTGAATCGGCTGGAGCGGGAGGTCTGACAGTCTAGACAGTAGCAGATGACAAAAAAAAATGTCAGAAATATATGATGAACTAAACTTAAAATAATAGTGTTGATGTTTTGTGTAGAATATCTTTTACTCAACCACGACAACTAGTCCACCTGTGAGGGGAAGAAGTGTGGCGGTAGTAATAGGAAGACACATTACAAGGAGGGGAAATGTACTGCGCCAGACATGAGATCATGACACACGGTCAGTGGAGACGTACTACTGGAACACGACAACTAGTCCTCCCGTGAGGGGAAGAAGCATGGCGCTAGTAGTAGGTAGACACGTCACAGGGAGGGGAAATGTACCGCGCCATACATGAGTTCATGGCACATGGTCAGTGGAGACGCACTACTCGACCACTGCAACTAGTCCTCCCATGATGGGAAGAAGCGTGGCGCTTGTATCATGTAGATAGGTCACAGGGAGGGGAAATGTACTGCGCCTGACATGAGTTCATGCACACGGTCAGTGGAGACGCACTACTCGACCACTGCAACAAGTCCTCCCATGATGGGAAGAAGGGTGGCGCTTGTATCATGTAGATAGGTCACAGGGAGGGGAAATGTACTGCGCCTGACATGAGTTCATGCACACGGTCAGTGGAGACGCACTACTCGACCACTGCAACTAGTCCTCCCATGAGGGGAAGAAGCGTGGCGCTAGTATCATGTAGATAGGTAACAGGGAGGGGAAATGTACTGCGCCTGACATGAGTTCATGACACACGGTCAGTGGAGATGTACTACTCGACCACTGCAACTAGTCCTCCCATGAGGGGAAGAAGCGTGGCGCAAGTATCATGTAGATAGGTCACAGGGAGGGGAAATGTACTGCGCCTGACAAGAGTTCAT
>PNEQ01130736.1:0-15545 GCA_003012365.1 Medauroidea extradentata | reverse complement strand
ATTGTAAATTCAGTGAGCCAGAATTCAAATTACCATATGGAATGTACAGCTATGGTATATTTGTAAGTTGTAATTTCCTGTTATGTATAAGATGTAAATAATATATGTTAACCTATGTTTTTCTGACAAGTTCTACACCCCTATGATTTTGTCATATATGGGGTCCTATAGAATGATTTTAAATAAATAAAAAAATAAATAAAATAAAAAAAATCAACTCCTGCATGGCAAAGATGTCGTAAGTAAATAAAAGATCGGAATTAGAAGAGTGTGATTGGTGGTGCCACAGTGGTTGCTTTTGGAGTTAGTACAATAATGGAGTTGGAACATTTTGGTTCTGAATTTCCTCCTTTGTATGAAGTTAGACCATGTTGTTTCTGACTTATATTATGGAAATATTTTTATACCATTACTTCTTGAAGAAAACTTTTCAAAATGCATAATATACCTACATTATACAACGAATGTTTTATTCAAACTGTTAAACTTGTTAAACTTAATTTGCAGTAATATAATACTAATAAGGATGTACACTCGCATCTTACTAGGAATGCTAATAAATTACGTAATATTCCACACGTTACCTCTATGTATGAAAAAGGTCTATACTACTCTGGACTCCAATTGTATAATAAGCTACATAAACATCTAGTTGATGAAGCTGATATAAAAAAATTTTCTGTATCCATGCACAAACTAATTGATAACCGGTGCTTTTATAATTGTACTGAAATAAATGAATTTTTGACTCACTTATGAAAATAATATATTTAGTTTGGATCTACTTTATCCTTTATAGTCTTGATACTGTATATTTTAAATTGTGAAATCTAAATTATCAATTTTATTGAATACTGTGTTGGTATCAATGTTTGTATTCAAACATTATTTTTATTGTGTAACTTTTGAAGCATATATATCTCTTGTAAATTGTTTTGTTAATTTGTTTGTATGTAATAATTATTGCTTGTTACTCATTTATATGTATTTATTGACAAATTCCATATCCCTGAGTTTATTGACTCAATTATTGGGATCAAGGGAATGAGATGAATAAAAAAAAATAAACGGTACAGATATAGGAGTTAGAACAGTTGATGTAATAAAACTGAAAAATCCATAAAGTGGAGTTCTAAGCAGCGCAAAGTATGATTGAAAGCACCACTAGTAAGGAAGTGTTATAGCAATGTAATATATATCGTAAAAGGACAATATGGGAAACTACAGCTTTTTAGCATTGTTAAAGCGTGAGACAAGTTACCAACGGCGAGAGCTGGAAACCTGGAAACACTAGCAAATTTTGCATTCTTATGTTTTGGTTTTAAATGGTTAACATAAATCACAGGCGAGATTTCTCTTAGTATGAGAATGTGTTTGTTAAAATTTTTACTTAAACTTTTCAAAATAATAACTAAAAGAGCATGTATATACTGTATATTTAAATGACGATTTTACTTCATTTTTAACAAATTACAATACATAAAACTAATACTGCCCATAGAGCAAAGTGTCTACTGTAGAAGAAACAGTGTTCATACCGGCGTGAGCTGGAACTAAATAACACGTCTCGTATTTTTCTTATGTTTCCTATTTTGATATCTGCTTCCTCTATGTCTATGGTCTCTAGCCTACGTCATCTCACGGAAACACCCGAACGTCCCGAACTAACTTGTCGCTATGAGACGACCTTGACATGACAGCAAAAGACATTAATTTCTCCAAATGTGATTGGCTTAAACAATCACGTGATATAACTTCACGTATCACTTTTTGAAAGCTTGACATAGACAAGCTTTTCGTTACGTGAAAGTGAACGTAAGTTAAGGCCCACTAACAAATATTTGCAATAAATGTTTATCTTAAGGCATCTGTCCAGGTAGACTGAAATGCTCAAAAGTTATTCATGTGTACAAAAAGGGCAATATGATGGAAGTAAGTAATTACAGGCCTATTTCAATCTTACCAGTATTTTCCAAAATCTTGGAAAAAATAATGTACAATCAGCTGCTTAGATACTTTAAGAGTAACGTAACAACATGATCTCAACAAATTAATTTGGCTTTATCCCAAAAAAGTCAACTGAGTAGGCCTTGTATAATTTTATAAATGGGGTACTGCAAGACCTGGATAACAAATATTTTGTTTCTGGGATATTTGCTGACCTGTCTAAAGCCTTCGATTGCATGGACCATGAAATACTACTGCACAAAATGAAAGGCTATGGTATTAAAGACACAGCACTACAAATGTTCAATTCGTACTTATCCAATAGAACTCAACTTGTTTGTCTTTTCCAGTATAATAACAAAAAACACCTAATAGAATACAGGTCCCATATAACCAATGTAAAAATAGGTGTCCCTCAAGGTTCTATACTAGGACCTATTTACCTATTTTATTTCTAATATACATATATGATTTTCCGAAATACCTAACAAAAGATAAGCCTACAATGTTTGCTGACGACACATCAATAATACTGTGTGGAAAAAATTTGGAAGATCTACACTTCAACATGAACACTACCCTACAAGAAATGAACAGTTGGTTTAGAATTAATAAATTAAGCCTTAACATTTTGAAATCCTCACTTATATCTTTCTCTATAAACAACTCCCACCCAAACAAACATCTCCCAGACTCTCCCATAAAATTAAACAGTGAAATCTTTCCTACTTCTAATAGCACTTAACTACCTGGGTTAACAATTGACAACAACCTAACATGGAAAATACACACGACAACACTATGTAGCAGATTGAGCTCTCTATGCTATGCCTTTCACACACTCAAGAAAACCTGCTCACCAGACACAGTCAGAGCAATGTACTTTCCTAATGTCAACTCAATTCTCAACTATGGAATTATATTCTGGGGTACATCAAATCATTGGAAAAGTGTCTTTATTATGCAAAAAAAAAATTATACGTATCATTAGTAACATAAAAGCTCCAGACTCCTGTAAAGTGTTATACTCTGTCCACTCTAAGGTTGCGGCAGAAACAAAAATTGCTAACGAAATAAATCAAAACAATTGTATTATATCTTGATTCCTCACATTGCGATAGTGCCGTAACACCTTTTCCTCTTATTGTTCAATATTTCAAATTAAATTTATTCTGTGCAAACATTTTTATTGTCATTCACGTGAATGAATTAGCTGCAACCTTAGAATGTATAGAGTATAGCTACCTGACATCAGGTGCGGCGCGTGTGTTCGTAGTTATCGGGTTTGAAGTGAAGAGTTTTTGGTCAGCACTTAACATATAGGTCTTTAGAGCTGGTGAGGGATGGCATTATGTATGCAGCGGCGCGGGAATGAAGGGTCGGGGGAAACGGGAGATCCCCGTGAAAACCCGCCGACCAGCGGCTTCGTCTGGCACTATTCCGGGGATCGACCCTGCCGGGAATTGAGCCCAGATCACCTAAACAAGAAGCAGGTGCTCTAGCTACTGCTCCAGCCGCGGCCCCCGCAGGTCAATATTCAAAACTTGAAACTTATTTACAAGTTTTATATTAAAATTATCAGTTCTGTAGCGAATGTCACAGTATCTCAGAAGTAATTCTCAATATTCCTCCTTATCATCTACTGTACAGATGAATAAACCGCCCTTACCCAATGGTTCTGCATCACATGACTTTGGCTGCATCTTAAACCGTTAACCGCTAGGAGACTGCCGTTTAGATAGCATTATTTTCCTATATTTCAACTGAAACTAGTAATATCTATCGACAAACGTTATATAACGTAAAATAAAACATCACTATGTTATTTTGTTTCTATACTATACAATAGTATGTGCTAATTTATTTTTAAAATAATGCATGTTGTAAAAAAAACAATCAAATAAACTGCAAGGAGAGATTAAGAAACTAAAATCAGTCGCGGCTACAGCAAATAAATACATTATTTATTAAACCTGTTAGAGTTAGCGTGTCCAGCTCCCCAAAACCACTAAATATTATATACGTCGTGAACAAATACATGCAAGCAAATAGCTATACGTTTACTTTCTGGATGCAAGCGTATTTCTCTTGGATCACTTTGTTTATGTTAACGAATTGAAATTTTACTTTAGCCGGGCTAAGTTAATTCTACTACACGTTGGTAAGATCAACGTTAAAATTTTGGCACAGGGAAAATTTCTGCCGCTTGAGCCGACTCTTCCTTGCCGCCTGCCATCTAGGCCGCTCAAGCTGCACTTGTGTCTCGGGAGCATAAAAAAGGTTCTTTGTTCGCCACTGATCGGGGAACTTCACCAGCCGCATAGGAAACTCACCCATGTATCAATCGGTGTACGCAGGAAGTTCGGAAACTTAGCTTTTGTCGAGACTTGTTGAATAGATGTATCCATCGGTTCCATCGGCGGGAAACTTCGATGGATCCGGTGAACACGCACCGGAAAATCGTAGCCTAAAGTAAACAAACCAGCGAAAACCTTTTAACCTCTTCTAGCAGCATACTCCCGTATATATTGTCTTTTCTATTAATATTGTCTCTGAGCATACATGATAATTTACGAGGCAATAGAGTGCGTTAACAGTATTTGCCTTGGGAAGAATTTATGTTCTGAAGTAGATCAATATTACACTGAAGAATTTGTATCGACAACCATTTCTAATTCGATTCCAAAAAGATCGCAAAGAATTATAAACAACTCTTATGTTCGGAAAGTCAATCAATCGGTGTTCAACAGTAGGCCTGCGTCTTCTTTGATGGATGTTGGGATGAATTTCGGAAAATGCGGCAGGATTCGAGCCGCCTCCCCTCGCGCGCCGCGTTCTGCGCAGGGCAGACCTGTTTTGTTAGGTTAGGGAACTTCATTAACTGTTATAACCTAACAAAACCATCCTTCGATGAAGCATTTTTTGGCATATAAACCAACATAACTGCCACAGGCGACGGGGAAAGGAGAAGAGGTCTGCACAGAAGGAAAACGAGGCGCGTGAGAGATGACGGCTCGAACACTGGCGAAGTTGCCCGATCAGTGCAATTTTTTTTCCTAACCTACCCTAATATACTGTGTTATGGTGGAGGTCCGGGGAAGGAGCGGGACTAAGTGCGTCTCAGAGCTGAGCCCCATACGCCTACAAGGGAGAGATTTCATGCATGGGGACATGCATCACGGCAGAGAGGGATTGGGCAGTCATGGCTGTAATTGGGGCCGTGAACTACCTCCCTGAGTGTACCTATAGCTATACTATAATCTAAGAAGAGAGAGGAAAAAACTGGCATAGTACCGTAAAAACCCTCTCGACAGAATAGGAGTGTAACCACTCACCAGTTACATGCATTAAAACTAAAATGGTACTAATAAGTAAGAAGGTCCAGGTTATTAGTACAGTTGTTACGTAAGAGTGAGGCAGGGGGGGGGGGGGGGAACTGGTAATTGTTTACTTTATTTCCTCTTAACTTTGTTTGGGAGGGCGCTGGTTTTAACCAGGGCACTGTGGGTAAGCTAAGCACAATGCCCTGGTGGAGGGTGAGGTTATAAAAGGCGCCTCGCACTCCCGTGTCCCCAGAAGATACCTGAAACATACTAATAAACACAAATTAATACACTTTAACTAGCTCACAGGCAAGCCTGATGAGCTAGCACATGTTTAAAATTAAACAAATGGTTGAAAAACACATCTTCGGGCCTCGTGCTGGGCACAGAAAGCTGTGTGCCAGCTAATGCCCTCTGATTGGCAGTTCGCTATATTGTAGGCCAATTACAGGCCTCGGCCGTGCCGGACCCACAGAGAACATTATAGCTACCCCGATCAGTGCCGAGCAAAGAACCACTTTTATGCTCCCGAGACACGAGTGAACGTGACAAAGGGAAGGAAACAAGGAAGGATCGCAGAGTTGGTTCAGCGACCTGCTACGGCCGCCGGCTGCTGGAACTAACGAACCGCCGTCGAGCGAGACGCCCTCCCTGCCTGCCTGTTACTAGCGGACACGCCAGCGAATTCGTTACTAACGTGGACTATGTTGGCTCTATGACACTCCCCCTACTTTAATTATAATTAACTGCATCAATAATCAATAACCCATTTATTCTTTAAAAAAACATTGCTCAGAGCTTTGGTTATCGTTTATATTCTCTATTTTACTATTAATAAGTTATTAGCATTCATTCGCTCGTAATAAGTTCAGACTTAACTGCATTGCTTTAGGCGCAAACAATAACGCTGTTACTTCAACACTGTTTAAATTTTTAGTCGGCGCGTTCTTTCTAGCCACACGTCACGTACATGTACAAACAAAACGGAAAGAAAACGGCTCAAAGGCTGATAAGATTTAAATATTCCCGATAGTTGTCGCGTTGCTGTAGTCGTATTGGTACGGGCTGAAGAACACCACTTGTTTATAGTCTGCTTAGTTTAGAAACGTTTATTTACATTACCAGTTAAACCCCCTAGCATAGCTCAGCAAGGGTGCCCATAAAGGGGGGCAGGGTGGGACCTGAGCCAGCCCCTCCCCCCAACAGATGTTCCACAATGTGGGTTGAGTTTTGTTTTCTCGGCATCAGTTGCCATATTGAATTATTTAATTTTTTGCTCTTATGAAATTCTGAGAAGAAATGTGTTAAATTTGTTACTATAATATCAATTCTATTAACCTTACGCTACAATAAAAACATTGAATTTGAATTTTTTACGTATATTCAAGCCGTAATCAGTCGACCAATTTTTTTTACATTCTTAATTTATTCGACTGATTACGGCTTAGCTATACGTTATAAGTAATAAAGACGTACTAACCGCTTATACATACAAATTAGCACAAATGTTTCTTATTAATTGCTTTTTTATATATTATTCACCTGGAGTGATTTCGGAAAACCCAAATCACGATGGACGGACCGGGAATTGAACTCGAGTCGTCCCGAATGCCAGCTCCCTGTCTAGGCACTGCGTCATGCGCCAGAGGAGGACAAACGTTTGTTTACACCTGCAGGTTTCTGGAAGTTAATATTTGAAAAACGGGCTTAGAGGCGATGCGGTGTTCGTCACGCGTGGCAGTCTGGTCCTTGTATCGAAAATTCACAGCCGAAACTTTGGAGGGCTGGTTGTGATATGTACACCTCTCAGAACTGCACAAAATCATCACTCTTGGAACGTCCGATGGATGCATCGGTGTATTTTCTAGCACTCCGTAGCAGACAGGACACGAGAGCTTTGTCTAGGAATGAAAATGAAGGGGGTGGGGTCACTATCCTATATATAAGACCGTGTCTGTCGTATGGCATTGGCCCAGCAAGATACCGTGTAGCTGTTGCATCTCTGGCCTCGTCCTATCTAATTATAAGACACAGTTATTGCCCGCGACTTCCTTTAGTACGAGTGTCTCGGCATGCGTTGCAATGCCACTGAAAGAAGAAAAAAAGCATTTGTGCTTTAAATATGTCCAATAAAGTGCATTTGGATGCACAATATAATTTAGTTCTCCGTCTGGCGCGAACACGAATAAATAAGAAGGTTTAAGTAATTTGTAAAGATATGTATTTATATTTTCAATGCCTTTTAAAAAAACAAACTTTTTGCAAAGAAAATAGAAAAAAAGTCTTTCATAAAAAACTTTTCAGCACTTCATATTTCATTTAATTAATAATATTAATATTAATACATTACGAAAAAAGTTTAATTAAAAATAACTTCGGAAACTTTTGAAAAATTCTAAACGGTGCAAAATGATGTTAAGAGTCATTATAGCCGTTTTATAAACAGAAACCTTCGCGGCAGCAAGCACAACTCGTCAGCTGTATACGACACATAATTGCAATATTTAACGTCTGATGAAAACGACAGTAACTCATTTACTACATACGAATCATTACTGTGCCGTATACAGTATTAGCAAGCATAATGTCACTAAGCATTCAGTCCTACATCACATATAATTTTTATATAAACTTAGATAAAAAGTGCTGGCATGTTGAAAATAATTATGTACAATATGGAAAGTACTTTTTTTACAAAAGAAATAAAATGTGTTTCACTGCATTATTTTTACTTTAAAAGTAGCATACGTTGACGATCGACACTACGCACATAAATACATAGCATAAGATAATGAACTTGAGATACGAGTTGTGCGTTCAGAACTAGTAATTGGCATAAATTGATAGCTTGGCGACTTCGGAGTATATTACGCAAAGTTCCGCATGCCAGCCAAAAGGAATGCTAAATGTCATAAAAGATGGTGGCGTGAAAAATTTCGTGCAAAAAGGAAATTATTATTGTTTTTATCAAATTTATTGTTTGATTGGCCAGACAAGAATATGTTCGTATACTACATTTATACCGATTGTGTACGGATAATGCGCAAGTATTTTGTGGCTTAGCCTTATGCGCTTTAGTTTATACTGTTTTTGCGATAATTATTTTTTAAATAAACTTAAAACGAGAGCAGGTATCAAAAATTTGACTGGCAGTTTTGTTTGAAATGGTTCTGACCGGACAATTAAATTTTTCAAAGTAAGAAATTATACGGCTTCGACAAAAATGCAATTAACCAGAATTCCGTTAATTACATAATTAGTTAAAACCATATTATTTACGGACTTGAAATCAAATCAGACAACACGGAGAAGACGATTTTAATTAAACAAAACCGTCAGACAAATGTTTTATGTCTGCTCTCGTTTAGGCGTAAAAAATTAATATTGCTAAAAAAAGAAGACACTAGAGAGCCTTAAGGTTGTTCAAGTGCGATAGAATTATAATTTTGTATTTATATGAAATATTGTTAGTTTTGTAGACGATACTTGTGAGTACATTTTACTCTTACGAAACAATTTTAAATCACAGTTTTCTCATAACAGTGCGTCAAAGTAAAAATTGGCATGCACTGCTGCAAATAGTGAAAACCAATTGAATTCCGCAATTGAAATAATTCACCGTGAAATAACATAATATGGACTACATCATAAAACCATTTTTAAAAATCCCGTGAACTATTTTTGTATTTAAAAAATTGCTGAATTTTAAACTATTTTTCTGTACTTTTGCGATTTTTTTAATACAAAATATTACGTTATGGTCTTTTAAATACTTTATTGCATAGATCATGGGATTTTATATCACAGTGAATTATTTTATTCAAGTAGGTCAGTTGGTTTTCACTATTTGCATGGCAGCAGAACAAGCAAATTTTGACTTTGTCGCACCGTTATGAGAAATCTTTGAAAGCTAAAATTGTTTTGTAAGAGGAAACTTTACTCACAAGTAACTTATAGCCTACAAAACTAATACTATTTCATAACGATATAAAATTATGATTTTATCCCACTTGAACACCCTTAATATAAAAATCCGTGCGAATTATCCTAAACATCCCACAACGACTGAAGTAAATTTGAATTTACGTCCAGTTACAGTTTCCATACTTCGTACGTATGCAAGATGGCGCTAGTATTGATAACTGCCACGCTTTTTCCGTGTTAAATAAGGAATTGTTTCCGATTATTATTTGCGGTAACTTAGCATATATGACATACTGAAGTGTTTTGCTGGACATACGTCATTGCTAGCGATTTTTTTAATCTCAGAAAACAAACAATGATGTAAATGAAAAAAGTACAAGAAAGTGAGCAACAAAATAAGAAAGGAACAAACAAAGGAGACCAGAAACGACAGTATTCAACAAACATACAAATAATTCCGAAATAGGAATATATAGTCGGTAAATAATGGGGGAAAAAAAAAAGGAAAAACGGAAAAAGCGAAAATCAAACAGACAGGACGGACCAAACATAGGTCATGACAATGACGACAGTGGTGGACGAAAGACAAGGAGGACGATAAACACAAATGAACACTGCAAGAGACCATCCCTGTGAACCAGGTTAGCCAACATTACCAGCGGGGCCACCATGAATTTTATAGCTTCCAGGGGTTCACGCATCATTTGGCAACATGTCACTTGAAACAGCGCAACTCGCCAATGGAATTCTAGTTTCACTTTGGCATTCGAAGCTGTTTATTTGGTTTCAGAATCTATATAGTGGTGTAACAGTGTACAGAACACTACTAAACGACAAAATCGTTAGTAAAAATAAAAGATTTTGAAAGTAAATATGAGAAATTAAGACAATTCTATGAAGAATTTATTTGAAAATCATTGTTTGCAAATTTAGGGATTTTTAGTCAAGGTTTGGAAAAGTTATAGCTACATCGTTACAATCGAAGTAATGGGCTACGTGTTGGGCTATAGCGATTATGACATTAAAATTAATTAAAAAAAAAAAAACATATTTACAAAATATTTTAACTGACCCTAATGTATATATTCATGCCACATAAGTCATCATATCTACACATAAACTAAGCTGGTGTGCAGTCTTTCAGTTGATAATAGCCTCCATGGATTTCCAACGGTGATGCTATAATTTTATACGGAACAAAAATTATAAACATACATTCCGTGTTGTATGTCCCTATATGTGAATTTCGTCAGACATTATTCAGACGTCTAAAGTGCCCATTAATCAATTGTAGCATTTGTGACAACGAAGGTATTATTGTAAGTAAATAATATAATTTTAAAGACGCCGCACATACCTCTAATTAACACGTTCTCAGAAGGAAAAATAGCTGTGGCAAGCCTACTCGTGTAGTAAACAGATCACTTTTTGTCAAGTTCCTGTTATTTTTTCACCCTTTCAGGCAATCTGTATTGTTTTACCGCTTAGTAATATAAATAAAGGTACTTAGTGAACATAATAAACGTAGTGTAATAGACTTCGCCAATCTCGGAGGTCATATAAAATAGATTTTTAGATTTTTATTACATTTTATAATTACAAAAAATAGTAATAATTTAGCAATTGATATCTGTTAGAATCGCTTCAGTAAAATTTGACAGCTTCTTATTAGCAATAACTGCTAATATTTTGTATTATATGTGTTTAGTTCTACAATAAACCTGAGAAGTCAAGTTCACAATTTTTACAGTAAATTTAGTTTTACATTGTGACACTTGTTAGAGCGTATTAACAGTTACTGTACATAAGTAGCTGTCAGCTGTGTAATTGTACTGAAGTAATACCGAGTTTAACATAACCTCGCCCTGTCAGGGGTGACGTTTGTTTCTATCCACCCTGTGCCTGCTGGGGCGCTGCGTGGTTTGCCATATATGGTATTGGCGCCTGGCGGGTAGGCAAACCGGTCAATACTGTCGTCGGTGAAGGAGAAGGGCGAACACGGGTGTGGCAGAGGAGGGAGGAAGTAGGTTAGCTCAGCGCAGAGTTGCTACTTCTCTATTTCACACCAACTTTTATTATTATATATTATATATTATTTAAATTACTAATTAATTAAGTATGTTCATATCTATTTACATTAAAGTCAGCACACTACAACTAATGTTTTCAACCAACAAACACAATACAGATAACACTTAATAATAAATGCAGGTCTTCATCGACCCGGGAAACGTCCAGTCATGTCAGGGAAACTTTTCGGTTTAACCTCAGTTTTTATTTTAAAAAAACGTCCCGGGTTCTCTCGGGAACTCGTGACGATTTTGCAACAAGTCCTGTAATTTTCAAAATTCCGGTTTTAGGGCAAAGGGGAGCGTAGATGCTTCCTTCCCCCCATCTTCCTCCACAGGCAGGAAATGGGAGGAAAAACCACCAACCACAAAACCAGGGGCTCTCGGGGCAACTCGAGAGTTCCTAAATTCTATCTGGAGGCTTGCCGCCGGGTAGAATACGGATATATGATGGACAGCAGGGCGGGACGGGTTAGCCAACCCCAACCCTGACTCTACATTTGATAAACCGTTGGGAGGACAAAAATCCCCACAGGGATTTGTACTTCCCCCGCGCTGAGCTTCGGCTGTGATGATTATCCGGCGTTGCTACTTCTCTTCCTACAAATCTCAGGCCGTGTAGGGACTTCCTAATGCCATGGTGTTGGGACCGCAGCGGCCGGAATAGTCAAGACCATTCGCCTACCACCAAGGCGATCTGGGCTCGATTCCCAGCGGGGTCGGTCCCCGGATTTTCGCACGTGCTGGTGGACGATGCCGTTGGTCGGCGGGATACCCTCCCCCCCCCCCCAAACGCGTTTTCATTCCGGCGACGCTCCATATTCACCACATGCCAAATCTCAGTAGCACTGAAGATCTCAATGCTAAAGGCCCTTTCCCACGATCAAATTTTGCTTCAATTTTCTGTAAAATGTATTGAATTCAATTTATTGAATGTCGTGTGACGCCATGCTGACGTCATAACCGCGGCCATTTTGTCTTTCAATTAATTGAATGTCTTGAATTTCGTAAAAGATTTTCGTTTCGAACATGTTTGAAAATTTCTTGAATCGAAATATTTAAAATCAGAAAAGAGGCTTTTCTAGCATTATAAATTTTAATAACATAATATTTGAGTTCTGTATGCGAATTAAACAATTTTAAAAATAAATTCATGCATACTTTCTTTTAAATAATACATACTAGAATAATGAGAAATTTTGTATTGGTTTAACCAAATATTTTTGTTTCGTGCACGATTAGTAGATATTTGTAAAATAGCTACATTACTTATTTTGTGCATAATTTGTTTACAAATCGTGTGATAACTTTTCAAGTGATCCTTTCAATGTTTATTGAACCAATTTCTTGAATCGTTGTGCTATTCAATAACTTGAATTCAAGGGATTGAATGTAATAAATATTTGATCGTGCGAAAGGGCCTTAAGAAACTAAGCAAAATATCTCATTCACACCAATACTTCACGCCCCTTCATTGAGGGGCTGCTACATACCTCATCTCCCCACTTACCAGCACTGAAAAAGTCTCTGTCAAACGCTGACAAAAAATATCTTCACGGTACAAGACTAAACGAGATATTACCAATTCCAATACCGACTGTTAAATTAGTAACGTACAAAAAGTTAAACAGAAATGACGTGCATGTAACAACCTGAAGCGTTTAATAAACATGCTGTACCTTGACCATAAATAAATGGAAAATTATTTCTCTACGGACTTCACAACACTGCACGCACGCAAACAGACATATAAAGCAAACTATCTCTCTCTCTCTCTAGTTCGTGTCTAGTGCCGCTATAGTTTTTAACGTATTATTTAAATACTGTACAATGTTGTGCTGAGAGTGTACATAAGCTACATTTACAGACGTCCCGTGAAAGGATATTCTCATACCTGAAAATTAGCCGAAAAATTGGTTTCAGAGACAAGAAGAGAACCTTAAATTGCCATGCACGCAAGTTACATAATGCATATGTAACATGTACACGTGTATGACATTTTCGGGCATGTTCGCCCGCGGCTCTTGGTTGACGACTAGCTCCCGCTGAGATGAAGTGCTCATGCTTCACGTGGTTTCTCTGATTGATTTGTACATTTTCCTGTACAGTTTGTTTCCGGGCTCAATAACATGGCGCAGAAAAAAAATTGCAGGGACTCCACGCCCAAAAACTATTCTCAGATAGGTTGTCACGAGAAACTTGCCTACAAAACCAGTATTTTAACCACTTTATGGAACACTGTTTATGTTACATAGTGTATCGAGTGAGTGAGAGCTCAACATCGAGGTCTTTAGCGTTGGTGAGGCTAGTAATGTACATAGACACGAGTAAATTACACATTTTAACGGAGAAATTATCTTCAATCAATGAAAAGACAAATTAACCTGAGGTTACAGCTGTATTAAGAAAAAGTAAGCAAGTTTGAATTTTTAAAATAATAGAAACCTACTTTTAACAGTGTGTTCTTTTTGTAGATAAACATATTGAGAATAAATTTAGTTGTTTCGCGCAGAAAAGAATATGTGCGGAACGCTGATACGCCTTTTAAGCGTGAGGTGCATAAACGAGAGAAGATACGAAAATATGTTCGGCAGTTGTGTTTAAAATAGCTTTTATCATGTTGGAAATTTTTTTCTAGATAGTAAATACAGTAATACTGTTTTAGTTGATTGCGTAAATGACAAGATTTTTGTTAATTGACATTATTCGAAACCGTACAATTTCTTATATTGGCAATGTGGCTGGCAAAAATATTTCAAACAACATTGGCAAACATATTTGTAGTATAGGCGGTTCGGGATGAAGCGAGCACTCAATAAAGCCCTGCTAAAGTTCTATTTTCAGATCAATTCGTATCTTTCCGCGTGTGACGGTTAACGACGGGAAATGTCTAACCTCTCTGGACACGTCACTTGATGTTTGTGCGTCTAAGATAAATTATGCAGTCTGTAGGTACATATATAAAATTGATAAAAACACTTTATTAATTATATTAAATACAATTATGTCGATTTCGGTTAATTTTGTTTCAGGGTTGTTGCATTTAAATAGGAAAATACACGGAACTATTTTGCGATATTTCGCTGCCAACCATACAAGCAGTAAGAATACTATAGTTAACGTTGAATCATATGCAGTAACGGTCAGTGATATTTTTCTAAGGTTACACGTTTAGTGTTCACTTTATCCCGAACGACCTATATCTATACCTTGAAGCCACGGCGGGAGCAAACATAGGGTTTTACAGGTTAAATGATTTTCCACCTGGTTCAGTAACGGTTGAAGTTACATATGCTCCACCACTGACTTTTTTGTTCGTCTCTGTGCCGCGTACATTGCTATGGACCGCGTAAGCAGTTTTTTTTTCAATACCCTGAAAATTGTTGACAAAAATCATTTTACACACAAAAAACACGCGAAAATGGCTATCCATAATTTATTTTCTGCAATTTTATTTGCGTAGCAATATTCTCCTTTTCTCGACGCAGAAAATGTTTTTTGTCGGAAGCAATATCACAAAAGGTGACCGAGTGTCATTGAAAATAATTTAACATGTAAAACCCTATTCTTTCTCCGCCAGGGCTCGGAGGTAGGCAGCGCCCTTAAAAGGAAATCTTGGCTTTAATATAGGCTAAATACAACAGTGAGTTGCATACACAGTGTGTAGACTTCTCCGTACCCACGAGTCAATGGTCAAGGACAAAATGTAATGTATTATTGAATTTGATTTATTACTTTCAACAAGGCAATCTTCAGAAATGCTCGCTTCTTTACCGCAAACATTGTGCACTCTACACTCGAGTAGTGGACGCTTCACGATGACATCACGGGCTCATGAGGCCGGCTTGCATGCCGAAGAAAAAAAAGCCCCGCCCTCGCAATCAATACGTGCTGATGTGCCGACTTGACGAGGGGCCAGTACGTGCAGCTATGCCCAAACAAGACTGCGCGCATACTCGGGCGAGGCACGTACCTTCCAGCTTCAGCAGCTGCTAACTGCCGCCGTTGGCGCGGGTTGACAACTTCTTCGTGCGCCTTCCACCCTAGAGTGAGCGCTTTTACTATTAGACATGTTTCCCCTCCTGCTTAACGGGCCTTGGTCCCTTAGAGTTTTGGGAAAATCCGCGTGACGGCGCCACAGGTACCATCCTCTAGTCCATATCTCTGTCTCCCTCCCGTGTTTCCGCTCTCGCTCAGTTATGAGAGGAATTCCATAGCGCGATAAGATCTCCAGCAGAGCACTACTCCGTCCTAACGACCTAGTGCGTCTGGTGACTGCTGC